>CATIWR010322273.1:0-57211 GCA_949677035.1 Omphalea diandra | reverse complement strand
ATGTATTATTTATTTGTATATTTTGTATTGTTAACTTAAATTTGTAATGCATTTGAACTAATTTCTTTTAGGTATTTAATATTATGATATGAGATATGAACTTTAATCCTTTTATGAACATATTATCTTATGATTTTCTTAAAAAATATCTTATTTATATTTATATATATATATAATTATATTTTAAAATGATATTTTATTACGTTGTAAAATCTTACGATTTTACGATTCGATTTTACGATTTCGATTTTAGGGTCCTCTCCCGATTTTAGGGTAAAATCTCGATTTTGACAACCTTGGTCTTATATATATATGTGTGTGTGTGTGTGTGTGTGTGTGTGTGTAAGTTCACTATAACAATATTTCTGCTTGCTAATATATGTTGGATTTCTTAATTGTTGCCATGGCCTACATATGGTCTTTGCTTCTTTCGCATGAAAGTCCTATTAATTATTTAGAATTCTTTGGTATGTCCATTTCAAATGTTAGCAGTTGCCACATAGAAAATTGCTAGGGTTTTGTATAACAAGCATAATGAAAAACCTAAATTTCAAACATATAAACCACCAAGAATTTGTGTTTCGATTAGATTGATGAAATGGATGCGAAATCTTACCAATTCAAACAAGAGAGGCAAGATTGTTGGAAGGCAAAGATAGGGTTTACATCGGTAACACTTACCTCGATCTTTGAGTCGAATCTAGACTTATCAAAGGATGAACATCCTCTGTAGGCATCCACCTGAATAGCTTATCCCCAAAACGAGTAGCGTGCTAGCACCAGGGTTTTCGTGACTTTCTCTTTATGTGTTTTCTAAACATAATGTGAAGACACTTTTACTTTTTAGAAATTTTAAAATAGGTATATATATCTTAACTACTAAGAAATACATGCCAATTATGTATTCTTAAAGGTACATATAAGATAATATTCTGTTTAGTTTTAACTTTTAAAACAAAACAAATATCTAAATAATTTAGATAATATCTCTAATTATCTTAATTATAAATAGAGAGAGTAGCAAACACAATTTCACTTTTGGGCCTATTCTAAATGTGTGATTATGTAAGTTCACATAATATTAGTAGTAAACCAAAACCTATTTCTGATTCATAAGTCATAAGTGGTCTCTAGTAAAATATTATGACTACTCAAGTTATGTGAATGTCATTAATTTGACCTAAACTATCTTACAAATAACATTATAAGTCTTTTGTCACATTAAATCTCAATTGAACACAAGGTATGGATAATGTCAACTTTATATAGTTTAATTATTTCTCGATTTCTAAGTAAACTGATGTAAAATGATATTGATAATCTTTATCAATTCTTTTTTGCATGGTCGTGCAATCTTTTCAGTCTTAGTTATTAAGGGCCCAGAGATATATTTCTTAGAAATACATGGGAGATAAATTCCTTCTCAATCACTCATATTTCTCTATATAATTTACTCCATGTCTAATATCAGTTTGTATGATTATCCTATTAAAGATAATATTAAACTGTATTAAAACATGAAGTTCATCATATTAAAATCCATGATGATTTTTAGGTCAAAGGATTAAGTTAATACTATTGCCTGAGAATCACTTGTGACAGTTTATCCATGTAGTGTTCTCATAGCTAATCGATCTAATATAGTGTTTTTTAAACACGTATCTATGTGTTTGACTTAATATCACATATCCATGACTAATAAAACATATTCATCCATCAAAATGCGTACTAGTCTTTATTCATTATTATCCCAATAATAATGATGATGAGTGACAATTTAGAATAGAATTCTTCACACTTAAAGGTTTTTAATATCAAGTCACATACTTGATAACCTTAAGCAAAATTAACTATTCATAGAATTTATCATTTAACCCTAAACATAATATAATAGAGATATTTAATAAAAATACAATCATGACATTGATAAAGATATCCATTACAAAAAATTGGCTAGGGCACATAACTAACAAAAATAAGTTGTCAAAATCATTGGATGGCAGGTGACATTGTTATTAAAAAATCATTATTTTACTAGATTCAATATAGACTACCTAAAATCAACCAATATTTGGACCATTCCTTTCTTTGAATAAAGATGCTTAATATAACATGATTAATCAACATCTAATAATTATAAATCTTTGGTTGTCAAATAATAAGCAATGTAATATGACTTTTTCAGCTTCTCTAGTGTGACAAGCATGTATTTGGCTATTCTTGAGAATCGTGATTACCAACTATGACTTATATTATAATCTTCAAAAATTTTGCTGTTATGGCTCATATATTTCTTAGTATGCACGGTGGTCAATTTTGTCTTTTGGCTCACTAATATTAAAGTCTATATTTGTCTCTACCTTGACTTATCATTAACCATGTATATTTTATAGGTATATATAGAATCATGCTTCATTAGATATGGTTGGAAAAAAAAAAAAAAAAGAAAATTACTTCTTTGATGTTGAAAAAGTATATGGATAGGATGAATATGTTACGTGGTCTTATTTATTTTACTTATGCTTGTGGATTTAGACATCAAATTAAATATAGTTTGAAAGCCAGATATTTCAATAAGAATAGTGAAAGAAGTAAGTATTTATATCATTTGATACATGCATGTGATGATTCATGTTTTAATTTGTTATAGATGGTTATGTTCACTTTAAAAGGTTATGTGACATATTAGAAGACATGAGTAGGCTTAGAGATACAAAATATGAAAGTATATAAACAAATAGTTATATTTTTAATCATAACCATTCATCATTATAAAATAAAGTGATAGAATTTCTTTTTATAAGATCAATAGAAACAATTAGTAGGCAATTTAGAATAGTACTTAATGTTAACCTTCGGTTACAAAGATAGTTACTTAAAAAGCCTAATCCTATATGATAAAACTCTACAAAATGGAAGATGAATATGGTTCAAGGTAATATTTTTAGGTTATATTATTTGGTCTATAAATATTATTACACCGAATTGTATGGTAATTTGAATTTTGTTTGAATATGATAAAATTGTTTCAAAGCTTTGAATGAAACTTACATTAGAGTAAAGGTGCCAAAAGTTGACAAGCCTAGGTATCAAAATAGAAAAGGTGATTCCCACAAATGTGTTGGTAGTTTGCTCTCAAGATATGAAAATTATATACATGCTCCCAGGGTGGGAAGGTTCGATTACTAATGGAAAGATTCTTTGAGATGTTGTGAATAAGAAAAATGGTTTAAATTTTGCAAAGTGTAAGCCACTAATACTTAGTGGATATTTGGTAAAGATTTTTTCTAGGCTTTTTATAACAAATTTTAGGATTTTCCTTCTTTGGGATATTATTATCTAGTGGATGTTGGATATACAAGTTGTGATGGATGCTAGCTATATTTAGGGGGCAATGATACCGTCTTAATGATTGGATGATGGACATCAACTAAATACCTCAAAAGAATTATTTAATATGAAGCATTCATCAGATAGGAATGTTATAAAAAGATGTTTTTTATTATTAAAATTATGTTAGGAAATTCTTAGAACCATATTAGCTTATCCAATCAAAATTCAAGAAAGAATAATCACAACATGTTATCTTCTGCATAATTTTATAAGAAAACTATAAGGCCT
Source organism: Omphalea diandra (assembly GCA_949677035.1). Lineage (NCBI taxonomy): Eukaryota > Viridiplantae > Streptophyta > Magnoliopsida > Malpighiales > Euphorbiaceae > Omphalea > Omphalea diandra. The sequence continues at coordinate 53,590 of CATIWR010322273.1, read as the reverse complement.
CTAGTTTGGCTCTTAGGGGTATCTCATAAATGAAGACTCCTTCCCTTAAATGATAAGTATGAGAAGGTGAAATTGGATGAAATGGTAATGATTTTAATTATATAATTATGATTAATTAGGATACAATATGAGTTTGAAAGGATGACGAAGAAATATATTGAGAAAGTAAATGTAAATTACGATATGTAAGTATGCATACTTAAGAAATAATGATTAATAAAAATGCATGAATGATGTTATAAGAGGTTTAATAATCAAGAATATGCCTATATTATGTACAAGACGAAGTTATGGTAAAAGGTATGTTAATAGAAAAGAAAAAGGATGATGGAAGTTAAAGTATGAGCTAAGTTTAGTGAATGATCTTTTTATGGCTACTAAGCTATATAGGTGTGCTTAATGTGTGACTAAATAACATGGTAATGATATATTTTAGATGTTATTTAGATGCTTATATTTGGTATTTAAAGTGTGCTAAAGGAAGGAACAAAAGATTGAAAACAAAGCTTTCATGTGTTATAGTTTAAAAGGAGCATTTTGGTGGACTTTAAGAAGCACTTTCAGTAGCCTACCTTTTAGGCAAGAAACTTTCAACCATTAAGTCTAAATGTGCAAGTGCATAGTGTTTCTTCTAAAAAAGGCACTTGAAGCAACCAAACCTTAGGATCGGTAGCCAAAAGTCCATTTCCCTAAGCATATCTTATAATGCTCCATTTTGACATTTTAGTCTTTTTTCACATTTTTCTCCTTATTTCCCACCTAAATATGATGAACATCATAAACTCAAACAAATCCTCCCAAAGTTCTTTTTCCATCTATGAGTGTTATACCAAGCTTGGAGAAAAAAAAGTCACTTATCATCTTTTAAGCTAGTTTTGGTGATTTCCTCTTTATTTCAAATAAGTTTACTATCTACCATCAAGTGTATATGTTTATGGTTAAATAAATATGTTTATGCATATTTAAGCTATATTAAGGTGGGATAGATAAAGTTATGTGAAAGGATAACTTAGTTGATGTTATAACTGTCAACTAAAGTTTTGGAAGGAATTGATTCACATGGATTGAATGCTTGTTCTTTTGATGATCATTGAGTTTCTAAAAGTTAATCAAAATTCTAAATTTTATGTTGATGGTTAGAATTGATGCTTGAAAGTTATTTTGTATCTTAGTTGACCTAAAGTTAGATATTGATGTCTTAAGGAGCTTAATGAATGTTCTTTGTGTAAATGAGTTTTGTTGTAAGATTGTTGATGTTATTTGAGTTCCCTAATATTATTTGAGTTCTTAAATGTTGTATAACATTCTAAAATTGAGTTTTAGAATTGTATTTAAGTCTTAAAGGATGTTTTAAATCCTAGTTGGGGTGGAGTTAAGTATATACATATTTTAATGAGCATATGAATGGGTTATGATGAGAAATGAGTATAGTGATGAATTTAGGAGTATAAAGTGATGATTATGAAATGAGCTAGTAATTCTAACTATGGATTAATATATGACTAAACACTAATGTTAATGTTGATACTATGAATGAGATAAATGAAAAAAGGTGAAAATTAGTGAAGTACGAAGGATGATAGTTAAGTTATAATTTTTGTACAACAATAGTTATATTGTATAGTTGATTGATGTTTAGGACTTCATTATCCTTATAAAGGATGGAGGTAATAATGCCCAAAGGGAGGCAACACCTTGGACACACCTTGAACTAAACCTACCCCTTAAAAGCCTAAGCCTAATAGCCCAATTCTGGAATTTCAAGAGTGGTCTATAACTAATTTAAATGTATGTATGGACAACTTAAATGGTTGTATAGACAATCCACTAAAATCTAGACAATATGAAAATAATACAAACCTTCTGGAATAGTGACTTAGAAAAGCCAATTAGTTGTGCAACCAAGTAATTGTTTATATAGACAACCTTTTAGCTATATAAACAACTTTTAAACCTTTAATTTTAGAATGTTCTATGATCTTATCCACTTCAAAGAGTTAGAGAGAAAGATAGGGTGTAATCTATGCAATGTAAAATAAATACACCTATTTTTTCACTCTAAATACCCCACCTCTTAAGGGGTGAAGGGAGGCCTGATTTCCCTAAAAAAAATGCTATCAAAATGAATCCTTGAAATCCTAAAAGGCCTTTTTTAAATATAGAAAACTAGAAACCACCCAACACCCCACCTAAGCTTAAGGTTGAACAAAGCAAAGTCCTTTTTTTTTTTCTTTTTTTCTTTTTTTTTTTTTGCATCAAAACTAAGATCTTTTGGGAAGAAATCTCACAACTCAAGGTAGCTCTAAAGCCAATAAGTCAATCCCCAGGCCATTCTAGACCTCATTTTCTCTATTTCCTCCTTTTTCTTTTCTTCTTTTTTTTCTTTTTATTTTCTACCAATAGCAAACCTAGAGGTTTGCATAGACACCTTGTTATTTATACAAACATTTTAGTAGTTTGTACAAACCACTATTATTGCTCATAGCATTGCTCATAATAGTTATTCACAAGCTTCTATACTACAATCCAATTTCTGTACAGACCTTCTAATGGTCTATATAGACAATATAGTGGTATGTACATACCACTAATTGGTTTTCATAAACCACATGAATGCTCAAAAGCACTATTCATAATAGTGCATTTTCTCTTTTCCCCTTGGATTTTTGGCTATTTTGTTTACTTTTTAAGCTTGGAAATAGGCAAAAATAGGGTAAGTTGTAATAACAAATAACTCCTATCTCCATTTTATAACATTAAATTTATTTTGTAAACTCCTTTTTTTTATGGTAGCTTTTTAGTTCTCCATAGGCCATATTTGCATCATTTGACATTCTTTAGTGTTAAGGAAATGATGAGGAAAGGTTGCAATAGCCTAGGACCCCCTAATCCTCTTTCATTTACAACTCATTTATGTTTATGCTTTATTTTATCATTAATAACACACCTACACCTCTCATTTGCACCATAATATGTCACTTTTCCCATGTCCATTTGCTTGGATGATTTATCTTTGGGGTAGCAGCCTATATGTCTAATTCACACACTATTTTCACCTTTATTTTAGATGTTTAGATGTTGACTACATGACCATACCATCCCTATAATGATGGGTAAGGTCCTTCCTCTTTTACCTTGGTAACCTTATGATAGTGACCCATTTTCTCTCGATGATGGATGAAGCTAATTTGGGTATTCTTTATTTTTTTTTGGCAAGTTTTGGAAGTCCATGTTCATATATTTATTACATATTATCCATTCATGAATAATCCCACTATTTTGAATATATATTCCCCATCCCCACCTTTTATATATATATATATATATATATATATATATATATATATATATATATATTGCTTTCTTACATCTTGCATATTACATTATGCATAGCATACTTAAATTATTATAGTTGATCGCTTGACTTAGATGATTATGTGTAGGTGGATAAATGAAAAATTAATTAATAAAGGCAAGGTATAAAAGTGAACCATAGATTTCTCAAAGGCCAAATCCCTATATCCAAGCAATTTGGTGATGCCTAATTTCTTCCCTAAATCATACTCAACTCTTGAACCAGATCTCTTATAGGGTGGAGATGGTTTAGGAATTCTAACAGACCTACTCAGAAAAGAACCTATCCTCACTTAAAATTTTGTCCTAATCAAAGTCGAGTGTTGACTCCATTCAAGTAATTAAGGTATTACCAAAGTATTACACCTTGAGGTCCTAATTGACTACTTAATGCTTGTAATAGGCTCTATCATTCAAGAACCCCAAACGCAAAGCCCTCTTTAATCCTCCCATGTACCATTAATTAGGGATTTATTAATGTATGACCCTTTCCTCTTGACCCCCACGATGGTTAATAAAAAGTTAGGAATTACAAGCAAGATTTTACTAGTTTGAGAAAAAAATCAAGACGCTCACGGTGGCAACTCCATCAAAAACTAATAGAGTTGACTTCATAAGATAAATCCTTGGTTTATATTTTTATTTAGCCTTTATTAATAAAGTTTTCTTTACATTTAGTTGATTAGACATACCACGTCACTAGGTTGACCCTATATCTAGCCAATGGGTTTTCCAAACTTGAGACTTAAGCCTCATTCAGGCTTAAAAGATTGTGCAGAGGGTCTATCACTCGCAAACTAAGTTCCTTTGAGTATGTCAAATAAGGGGTATACCATAACTGTCTCTTAAGCTTGCAGGACCCATCTACTATAGCAACCTAGTCTATTTAGCCTATGCAGGAACTTTAAAACTATGGAATAGGACCTTAAATGCTTGCATTTTAACCAAATAATGGTTTGAGATTAGAAGTTATGAAATTATGATTGTATCCTAAGTTCATATTTTTACACCACTTAAAAAAAGTGCCATGTTAGAGCAAAAAATGAATGATTTTTTTACTTAAAAAATATTGTTAATTCATTAGTATTTCTTGAAATATTGTGGGTCTCATAACTCATTCTATATCACAATTTTCAAATTCTCATCATGAAGCCCTAAATTTTTTCCACTTTCTTTACAAATATTTCTCCTATCTTTTGAATACAAGATGTACACTTTGGGTATGAACATACTGCATCATTTTTAGATTACGATCAACTTTGGTTGGTCTAAGGGAACTCTGAATTCAATACCCTATATTGGGTTTGAATTGACCACCTAACCTAGGAAGAATGACCAACCCTCTTAGAAAGAGCCTTTGCACCTACGTGTGTGGGAGAAATAAGGTTAAAAGGTAATGTGTTTACTTTTTGCCTATGTATCACTGTCATTTATGCATACCCTCATTTGTTTGCACTATAACATCATTGTTTAATTTATTTCCTAGAATTCTTAGAACTCATAAAGCAAGCACGACAACTCATGAGCACCATAAAACTTAGTCAAGATGTGAGAGTTGAAACTTGAGGAATTGGAGGGAAAGATTAAGGACATGATAAAGGCCGAGGTGGAACTAATAGTACATTAGTACATGGACAAAAATCTGAAAGGGATGGTCATATGAATCTTGATGGATGGATTAGTACTAGAAAAGCTAACTAATGAAGGAACGGAATTGCTTGTTTACTAAACTAAGGAATATGAGCCTACATGAACCAATCTTTCTCTGAGATATTTGATTAGCTAAAAAAGAGAGGGATGATAAAAACCATTCAATCTTATGCCTTTGCCAAACCCACTACCTAGGGATCACTATAAAATGAGTGTTAAGGCTTCATCATGAAATCTATGACCTTATTAATTCAAGAGGGATACCCAATCTCATAACATTTGATGGCCACTCAAACCAAGAATCTAGACAAGTGATTATTTCTCTAAGCCAACTTTCAACTAAGGCTTTTGAGGATTTCAAAGAGAAAGTATTAATGATACCTACTCATCATGGAATGAACCTTCAAACAATGAAGGCATGACTATAACAACTTAAGAGGTACCTAAAAAATGGGGGCAATAGTTTTGGAAACCCAATTAATGTATGGAAGGAAGAAGACTTTAGTATTATAGGCCTAATCAACATATGGAAGGGAATGAAACCTATAAGGTACTCAGAACTTGATTGGCCTTTAGTTTAATCATAGGAAAACCTGAAAAAAAAGGGTTTATACTACATATGGAACACAAGCCTCTCAAGTATTCCTTACCTTCTTGATGTAGCTCTCATCAAGTGGTGGGACATTACACCAATCAACATTGGTGCTCGAAGAACATTATCCAGGATCATTGTGAGAGTGAAAGGCTACCAAACTTAGAAAAGGAACTATGATAACTTAATAGGAGGCACAATTTAGAGTTTCATTTTGCTTTCGTAGCTTAATTTGTCTTATTTGGGGAGAGAGTATGAGAAAAGAAAGAAAGAAAAAAATATGAACATTATAAGGGATATAAGGTGTTTAAAAAAAGAATGAAGAGATGTAGGACAACCATATGATATACTAGGTTCTAGAGAACCATCTCATTAAAGTTTTATGTCACCTCTATTATTAGTGAAATCCCATATAAGGGAATAAGGTGAAAACCTAAGAGAAATAGATAAAATTGGAAAAAAAATCCAATAAAAGTTTTAAGGAAGAAAGACATAGAGAAAAAAATGTAAGATATGGAAAAAAGAAAGAGTGAAGTAAGTAATCTAAGTGGCAAAGAAGTAAGAGGAAAAGAGTGTGAGCTGAAAGGGATAAGATCGAATAGCAACAGAAAGTATGGTGTGAAAAGCCATGATGAGCTTTATATAGATCAAAAATCTTCTCTTGTACTAGAGGTTAAGAAGCAAAAAAAAAAAAAAAAAGAGATGAAGAAGAGTGAAAGAAAAATGTGAGGAAGAGTTGACCTTAAAAGGATGACCCATGCAAGTGAGAAATCTAGGGCGAGGTTTAGTAACAATGTGAACAACTAATAAAGAGAAAGAGTTGCCTTAATGGTATCATTATACAAGGCAATAGACTGGGGGCAATCAAAAAGAAGAGTCACCTAAAGGTATTAAAGGAAACCATAGTGAGGGAAGGCATCTTACAAGAAAGGTGGGAAAGCAATAACCTATTTTTTCATTAATGGTTAAACCCTTTGTGATCTGAAAAAAAATAAAAAAATAAAGAAAAGAAAAAAGAAAATAAGCAAATTCTGTTAGATGAAAAACTTAAAAAGGGCCATCTATATAAAAGTTAGGGAAAAAGTAAAAAGAGAGTTCAAAAATGTTTAGTTAGAAAACTTGAAAAGGCTAGCCAATAACAAGCATTCTATTTTGTCACTAGATGTGTCATAGTTTTATTTGCATTAAATAAATGAGAGCATGAAATAATGGTATCAATATAATGAGAATGATATAGTTATTTGCCTAAAAAAACAAAAAAAAAATAGGAGAAATGAAAAAGCTCATTAAGTCGAAAATCCAAAAGAGTGGCTTAGGCACAAGTTAGAGGCAAAAAAAAAGTTGAAAGCTCTATTTGTTGAAAACTCATAAGGGCAACATAGGTAAAAGTTAAAATCTTGCTAAGTTGAAAATTGAAATGGTAGTTTAGGCAAAAGTTAGGGTATAAAAGATTAATAAAAAAAAAAAGAAAGAGAAAAAAGGGAAGCAGATATCTACCATCAGGCTTTAGCACACACATAGAAACTTAAGATCTATACCTATGCATATGTTAAAGTATTCTCCTAGACTAAATAAGCGCTAGACACTAAAGAGAACTGAAGATCATATGGCTTTGAATTTGAAGGTAAGGGTGCTAGCTTCGACAAGTTGCTAGTGATACCAAGGTTTTATCATGTGTTTCATTTGACTTTCAAGTTTTAGGTTTTTGATGTCCTTACTTGTCCAAGGTCTATAATGCCCCTAAGTATTTTTGTTTTGTTTGTGTTTTAATGATTCTACATTACACCATGATTCATGCATTGGGCATTTATATGTTATGTGAAGATGTACACCTAATTTTGTTTTAGTAGTTTTTTTAAATAGTCTAGGGGGTAAGAAATCATGCATAATAAAGGATGATTGGCTTTTAGAAGCATGAAAAAAGGATATAAATATGGCTCATGGTGCAATTTAGCCTAAACCTCCTCATATTAATGAAGTTGAATTCTTGCTTATTGAGGGAAGTATATAAGAAAATTTGCTTATAATAAAACTAATCAAACCATTTCATTCTTTTTCAAGATACTATCAAACCATTTCATTGCTTATAATACGATCAATAATTGTAGTAAGATCTATCATTATCATCCAAGGATAAGAAATAATGAAATGCCTTTATAAGAGTCAAGTGCAAGCCATTACAAACATCTTATATAAGTGTAAATTATAATAAGGAAGCAATAAATAATGAAAAAGCAACTAGTCTCAATGACACAAAGATATCTCTTTAGTCTTTCTCATCACTTAGCTTTCAAACTCATAAAAAGTCTATAGCTTCCTGCATAGACAATTTAGACAGCTTCAATAATAAGCTTCCTTTTTACCATTATGAGGGAGAATATGAGAAGCATGTATGAGGCAAAAAGCATAAAAGCATACGTAAAATGGGTTTCATGAGAAATCCTAAAAAGATAGTCCTTTATAGCATGAAGGTTGCATTTCTATTGCACATTTATGCTATAAGGAACCTATACACAAAATATGGAAAGTCATGAAAGCACAATAATATAAAAGTAAAGGGTACTTCATAATCAAGAGAGAGCTTAATTTTATGATAGTCCAAATTCAAAAGACACTTGATAGGCTATGCTAATGTCAAATTAAGCTCTATGATTTGACCAAATAGACTATAAGTGGGCCAATTAGTAGCAAGAATGTTTGTAGTGTCTTTAAGAATAATCCCTAGCAGAATCTCGATAATAGGTGAAGGATAGAACCATGAAGTCATGCCTCTTATAGCTCAAGTGAAAGAGAGCTTGCCTCTTATGGCTTTATAAACATGTGTTTTCATATCAATAATCATTATTATACTAATGATTAACTGTAGGTAAGTGCAAAAAGAAAGGATTAATCACATCAACACCCTTCTCTAGCCTTGGTGAAGTATAGAAGAGATAAGAAGTTGTTGTGTTATAAACCCCCACATTGCCCTAATAACATCTTTAAAAAAAAATGGCAATAAAACCATGACCTTGAGTTGTAATCAGCCAAATACTCTTAAAGCTCTTGATCAATGTGTCAATCTTGGTTGGATTCTTTCACACTCCATGACTAGTTAGCCCCTCCTCCCATCTACTTAGATTCATTCACTCATATACCAAGTATGACCATCTAGATATTGTAGAAGTACTTCAAATCTCAACACTTAGAAATGCATACAATTAGTTAGACCATATGTTGAGCAAATCGAAAACAAATTTTTAGGATAGTTGACCCATCTCAATCTTTTTTATTGTTAGTTATTATTTTGTTACCCTATATAAAGCCTGATAGGAAAACATACTTATAGCCTTTAGCGAAAGTATGAACTTAGGTAATCGAATAATATAATTCTTCTTTTGGGGATATAATGAGAGTGTATAAAGGTTAGTCAAATGGGATAAAGTCTTTTGAGTAAATCATATCGATGATTATAGAAAAATAATACTAGGATGGTGGTAACCTCGCTACTAGGAAGATGGAATGTATGAGTAGTGTCCATCCATTGCTCCAAGCTCATAGCCAATGCACCTGGCTTGATCTGAACCATAGAAAGGATGTTGATTAATCTATCAAGTCTGGTCACTGTTATATATTTTTGCACTATTCTTAGGGGCTTAGTATACCACTACTTCATTGTGTGCATGCTCCCTTTTCCTCTAAAAACATAAAGATCAATCTATAAAGAAAAGTGAATAAATAATGGTTTAAGATAGAGTAGAGAAGAATTAATATGGCTAAAAAATGGATAAGATGGGTAAAAATGACCATCTCTAAAATAATTAGGTCTAAAATATCATATTAAAGGACCACAAAGGATTCATTTAAGATATTATTGTTATGATTCTTACATAATTTAGAGGCAACTAAGGAGCGTTGATCCTAGATGAATTAATGAAGCTTTGCTAAATCATATTATCCTTTTAGTATCCAGTATTAAGCTTTTATGCTTTCTTGCATGTTATATCCATTATTTTGTTGTTGCATCATTCTCTAAGCTTGTAACATTGTAAAGCCAAAATAAGAAAAGAGATTATTAGGATTTTATGTCCCAAAGTTGCAATTTTCAAGATTTTATTTCCCAAAGTTGCAAGAATAAAGAGGAAAGAAATGACTTAAGCCTTACATGAGAAAAAGCAAAGGATAGAGGCTTATAGTAATCGAAAAGGTAGAGACAAAACAAGGTGACAAAACATACATGAAGAGTGATATGTCAAGGATAGGAAATGATGGTGCATATGCAAACCCTTTCAAGGAGAACATTCTAGTCAGGAAAATAAAAGACCTTATATGAATAACACTTGACTTAGAAAGTGGAAACTCCAAAAATTAAACAATGTGCCACACAAATAGAAGGACCTTTACCCTTATCCTAGTGAGTTTTAGAACCCTTATGCTCAACCTAATGCATCCTAGAACTCATATTTAACTTTTTTTTTTTTTTTAACTTTGTATGGCTACCTTAACACAAGAACTATCAAATAGTCATAAAAGGATCACAAACACCTAAAAAGAGAAAGGAAGCCAACATTTATAAAAAGAGAGGTAGTAGATCCCAATGAGTCAATGGTCACACCCAGAGCCATAAGAGATTTTTCAATGATGTTGACAATTGAAACTTGACATGACCTCTAAGTAGATGGCTAAGAAGTCTAAAAAGGCACCGATAAAGCTCTAACAAGTTATTATATCCTTTTTGTATCCTTGGAATGCCTATGCCACTTTTTCACTTTAATTTTTCTCTTTTTTAGTTTTTGTGTTGTTTTCCAAATGCTTGTATCCCATGAATATGGTTAAAAAAAAATAGGGCAATTTAGACATTGTATTAGACTAAAATGGAAACCTATATTACAAAGAAAGTAAGATAAAGTAGAATGGCCATAAGAAAGATGAAAATTAAAACCAAAGGTTGAAGAATTGTAAGAAATCCAACTATAAAGGAAGCCAAAGACTACATGGAGGAGATATCCAAGCATGGAGAAATGAGAACTCTCACTAAGTCTAAAAAGCAAAAAAATTAAAAATTAAAAAAAACTATTGATATAGCCAAATAAGAGCCCTAATGACTTAACAAAACTGCTAAGAATAATGACTTTAGACACTATGTCCTTTCCTATATTCTGTCAATATCTTTAAATTACTTGAGTTGCATGTTTACTTTGTTTTGATCCCTTACCATTATTATATTATTCTCTAAGCTCATGTAAAAAAGGAACAAAATCAAAATTGGAGAAGGTATGCCTTAACCTGTAAAGCTAAGAAATAGAATGAGAAGCAATCAAATCAACCCCCACTATAGATGAACCAACAATAAAAAAAGGAACAAGAAAAGATGAAACGAAATGATGAGAAAGAAAAAAAAACACACAAAAAAAAAAAGAGTTATTTAGTAGAAAATGACAAAAAAAAAAAAACACTTCACAAAAGAGGCATGATAACTTCACGCAAGAAGAAGCATTAGAACAAAGATATTAAGAGAACAAGTAAAGAGCTCGAAGGAAAAGCTCAATACAAACCAAAATCCTAATGACTTAGAAAACCAACAAAGAAAGTGAAGCCTGCAAAGCACCATTAAGCCTGATAATCTTATATCCTTTTAGTATCCTTGAAATGCAATAGTATCTTATTCATTTTGATTTGATTGTTTATCATCATAGCATTATTTTCTAAGACTATGTGAATAAAGAATCCAACAAGAGAAACCAAGTGAAACTAAGAGAGCAACTTGACGGCAAAACTAAGAGAATAAAAAAAGAGAAAGCCAAGAGTAAAACCTGAGAAAAAAATAAGAGTGAAACTAAGAAAGCGATTTGAGGGAAAAATTTAAAGAATCAAATAGAGAATTGAAAGAGACAAAGTCAAGAGAAGAGTAGAGAGAAAAACAAAAGGAAAACTAAAGAGAGAATTAAAGAAAAGAGAGAATGAGCAAAAAAAAGCTGAAGGGTAAACTAAGCGAGAAATTAAAGAGAATAAAATAAGAGAGCAAAATCAAAATGTCAAGACAAAGAGAGAAAAGCTAGAAAATGAGAGGAGGAAGGCAATAAGAAGGAGAACAAAACAAAGAGATACCAAAAGAGATACAAAATGGAAAAATCAAGAGAAAATTGAGAGATACTAAAAGAAAAAACAAAAAGTTAACAAAAGAGATATTAGAGATCAAAATCAAGAGAATTTAAAGCGATGCCAAACAAGAAAAATCTAGAGAGATACAGAGGGCAAAAATAAGAATACTAAGTTAGAAACTCGAGAATAGAAGTTGGATACAACCTTGGTACCTATTAAAGGGTTGCTAAGAGTCTTAGTACCTACTAGAGAACTACTAAAAAGATGATCCACTCTAATACCTACTAGAGGGCTGCTGAAAGAAGAATGCAACCTTGGTACTTACTCGATAGTTGCCAAGAATCTTAGTATGCTAGCTAAAAAGTTTCTAAGAAGATGATCCACTTCAATACGTGTTAGAGAGCTATTAGAGGAAGAATGTAACCTTGATACCTCTTAAAAGTTGCCAAGAGTCTTATTACTAATACGATGTTTCTTAAGCATGTATCTCTGTGTTTAACTTAATATCACACATTCATAACTAGGAAAACATAGTCATCAATCCAAACACATACTTATCTTCATTCATTATTATCCCAATAATAATTACTGACCAGGGACAATTTAGAATATAATTCTTTGCACCTAAAAGTTTTACTATTAAGTCACATACTTGATGACATTAGGTAGAATTAACTATTCATGAATTTGTAATTTAAACATAAATGAAATTTAAAAGAGATATTTAATAAAAAAATAACCATGACATTATTAAGAAAATATTCATTAAAAGAATTGGCTTAAGGCACATAACTAATAGTAAAACCCCCCATTTTTTTACATTAAAACCAAGATCTTTTAAGAAGAAATTCTACCACTCAAGGTAGCTTTGAAGGCAATAACCCAACCCCTAGGCCATTCAAGGGATCATTTTCCCCTTTTCCCCTTTTCTTTTCTCGTTCATCTTCTTTTTTCCATTTTTTACTAGCAACAGACCTAGAGATCTATACAGACACCCTATTATCTACACAAATATCTTAGTGGTTTATAAGGACCATTATTGTTGCACACATCATTATTTATAATAATTATTCACTAACATTTATTCTACAATCTAGTTATTTTTGTAGACCACTAGTTGGTCTACACAGACCATATAATGATCATAAGTACTATTCATAACAAAACATTTATTCCATCAAAATTTTTTGTTATTTTATTTACCTTTTAAGCTTAGGAAGGGTTAAAATAAGGGTAACTTGCAAAAACCAATGGCCCCATCTCCATTGTTTGACAGTAAAATCACATTTTAAACTCTTTTTTTATGGTAGCTTATTAGTTCTCCTTAGGCCATATTTGCATCATTTGGTGTTCTTTGGTGTTTTTAGCTTAAGGAAATGATGAGGAAAGGTTATAATAGCCTAGGACCCCCGAAGCTCCTTCATTTATAGCCCATTATGTTTATGTTTTGTTTTATCATTAACCACACACCTATAGCTCTCATTTGCACCAGTATATGTCACTTTTGTCATGTTCATTTGGTTGGATGATTTATGTTATGAGGCAGCAGTCTATATGTCCAATTCACAAATTGTTTTCACTTATATTTTTGACCTTTTAGATGTTGTTACATGACCATTATGATCCCTAAAAAAGTGTAATATCCTTCCATTTTTACCTTAGTAACCTCAAGGTAATGACCTTTGTTCTCTTAGTGAAGGATGATGCTAACTTGGGTATTCTTTTTGGCAGGTTTTGGGAGTCCAAGTTCATATATTTATTACATATTATCCATTCATATATATATTCCCCATCCTTGCGTTATATATCCTATTTATTATTTTCTTGCAGCTTGCATATCACATTCATGCATATCATACTTAAATTGTTATGGTTGATGGCTTGGCTTAGATGAATATGCCTAGGGGATAAATAAAAAATTGATTAATAAAGGTAAAGTATAAAAGTGAACCATGGATTACCCAAAGGCCAAATCATTATATGCAAACAACTTAGGGTGCCTACATCTTCCTTAAATGGTACCTAAATCTAGAACTCAATGTCTGATGATGTGAAAATAGGTTGGGCCTTTTAGTAGACCTATTTAAACCAAAATCCATCCTTAATCAGAATTTTGTTCTAACTAAAGCCAGGTGATGACTTCATTTAAGTAATGGGGGTATTACTAAAGTATTACCCCTTGAGGTCTTTTGTTGACCACTTGATGCTTGTAATAGGCTATACAATTTAAGAAGCCTAGACTCAAATCTTCATTGATCCTTTCATGTGCCAATGATCAAAGTTGTACCAATATATAACCTTTGTCCTCTCAATCTCTAGATGATCAATAAAAGGTTTATAGTTGCAAGCAAGTTTCCAATAGTTTGAGCAAAAATTAAGTAACAAATGCTTGATCACTTACCATGAAACCTAAAAATACTATTCGATCTAAACCAAAAGAAAACTTTTTCAGGTTAGCCTATAACTTTATTTTCTGAAAATATCAAGAATGACTATAAAATATTTTAAAAATAGGATTCAATTTAAACCAAAAGAAAACTTTTTAAGGTTAGCCTATAACTTTCTTTTCTTAAAATATCAAGTACAACTATTAAATGTGCTATAAGTTCATTCAAATTTTTGGAATACATAACCATATCATTAAAGTATACAATAATAAATTCTCCAATTAAATCTTTCAAAATATGGTTCATAAGTCTTATGAAAGTACTAGTTGCATTAGTCAGCATAACCAACCATTCATACAAACTATATTTGGTTTTGAATGCAGTTGTCCACTCGTCACCCTCTTTCATGCAAATTTGATGATATCCACTTTTCAAATCAATTTTGCTAAAAATAGTAGAACTATGCAATTCATCAAATATATCATCTAACATAGGAATAAGATGGTAATATATTTACTGTGATGTTATTAGTAACATAATAATAAATACATATATGCCAAGAAACAATCTTTCTTAGGTACTAATAATATATGAATATAACATGCACTTATATTTTCTCTAATAGACCCCTTATTTAACAACTCTTCAATTTGCCATTAAAGTTTCTTTGTCTCTTCTAAATTACTCCTAAGGGCCTATCTATATGGAATTGAAGCAAAGAAATCAATTTGATACTTAATACCTTTTGTTGGACTAGGATGGTTAATCTTAAATCTTAAACCACTTTTGATCTTGACAAAGGAGATTGATCAATTCTAATGATTCAATTAAGTGTTGTTTTGCAGTTTTTAGTTAGTCTCTATTTTTTGAAGTTGGATGAAGTCCTTAATCTTCAAAGAAAGCAAAGTGTCTCCTAATTCGCGATCACAACCTCATAAATCGTGACCACAAACTAGACTAAGGCATGTTGACAAATTGAGCAGATAGATTAGCGTCCCACTTCTCAACCGTAACAATGAAAGGAGAGCCAAAGTCACAGATGAATTCGCGGTGAGTGTCATGCCTCAGTCGCGACCGCAAAATTTGAAGTAACTCAAGAGAGAACCAAGTCTACAACCACAGCTTGACAAATGTCCAAGTGACCGTTGGAAGACAAAAATCACAATGGCAACTTATGGGTAGCGACCGCGAATCATGAGGAAGAAGATGAACATTTTTGGCAGACGATTTCGTGTCTTAGGTCACGGCCTATATAAGAAAAATTGTGACCGCTACTTTTGTGAGCAGGTGAAAGGCAACAACTATATTTTCCTAGTAAACCAATGGGAAGATGACACGTGGACTAACCGTTAGACATAAACGGGATTTTTCATCGCAAGTTTTGGCTCCCGTATGGAAATTCAAAAATCGCAATCACTAAAGAGTAATAGCGACCACGAATGAATCCTGACAAGCATTTAATGCAAAAAATCTATCTAGCATACTTTGAAGATTTGCTACTAGTTTTATTGCAACATCTTTTTGGTGAGTAGAGGCAATAAATACCTCACCAAACAAATATAAATGGAAGAGAATTCATTAATTTGTAACCCAAACTCTTGTAATTTTGCTACTTAATCTTTTCTCTTCTTTAGGTGATTGTTTGGTATGAGCATAAACACCATTTGTAAAGGTTTTAGTGTGAGCCTATAAAAACACTAAAAGAGGTTGTTGTGTGAGCCTTAAAAGCACAAGTGTAATGGTTGTTGTGTGAGCCTCAAAAACATAAGTGTAAAGGTTATTGTGTGAGCCTTCAAAACACAAGTGTAAAAGTTTGGTGTGAGCTTGAAAACACCATTGAAAGATAGTGAAACACTCAATTACTAAGAATTGGGGAGTCGACGCATGGTCAATTATACTTGAACCACTATAAATCTTGTGTCTCCATTCTACTAATTTTCTTTATTGCCATCTTATTTTAATTTTTATACACCAATTCAACCCCCCTTCCTCCCCCTAATAAGTGACAATCCATTAGGTATCTCTTTAATAAAAACATTGCCATACTCATATAAAAGAGAAACAAAAACATTAGGCAAAGAAACATTAAGGTCATTAGTATTTAAATAAGGTTCCTTGTACATAAGGACAAGTATACTTTTGTTTGAAAACAATGCCTCTTTAATATCATTCCTTTTTGCATAAAAGCTCATTTGTTTCTTTTTACACTCAATTAATTCTTTTCCTTCCTTTATTTTTCCTTCATTCAAATTTTTCCTCTCTTCATTCAAACTCTTTTTTTTTTTTTTTCATATTTTTTCCACTCCTTTCATTTGAAAGCTTACTCTCTTTTGTTACATCTTCATTCACTCTTTTTCCATCACTTTTGTTTTCTCTCTCACTTTATATTCATCAAAGCTCACCTTCATAAACTATTTTAGTAAAAGTCGTATAAGAGTAATTTTCTTTCCATCCTTCTTAAAATTAAAGTGATTTATATAACCATTATGCAACACCCTTCTATCAAAATGCCAAAGGTGTCCTAATAAAGTTAGCCAACATGCATAGGCACTATGTCTAATAACAACTCATCTTTATACTTATTTTGAAAGCAATAAGAACTTGTTTTGTCACCCTAATCTCCCTATTATCATTAAACCACTTCAACTTTCAAGGATATGGATGTTCAAAGTAAGTAACCTTAACTTTTTATAAGAGTAGTACTAGTAACATTAGTTATATTGCCTCTATCAATTATTACGTAACTAAACCTATCCTTTATAAGATACCTAGTATGAAAGAGATTTTCTTTCTAGTCACATTCTTTTTATTGGACTTGCATCTCTTAAACTTTTGCTATAACAGCCTTACCACTTTTAGCATAGTGAATTGTCCATCCCTTCTTCATCACTTACGTCTTTAAGAAGTGGCATACTCTTTTGATCATTCCTCTTTTCACTAGCGAATATAACTCTCTATTAATCATGAACATAGTTCTTTGATTTAGGTAATCTTGCTTGTAATGACCTATACCTTGACACTTAAAACATTTAATATTTCTTGTGTTAATGGTAGAGTTAAGCTTACCCTTATCCTTATTGGGGTTAAATGTTTTTGGAGCTTATTTGAATTTGATTTTAGGCTGGCACAATGAAACCTTGACATATTGTTTCCAATTTTATTTGAATCATAAAGTATAAAAGAAAAATCAATTTGTGTTATCTTTCTTCTTAAGTTATTTCTTTACCTTTAAAACAAAGTGAAGCAAAACTTATAAGCCCATATATTATTAAAATTCAACGACATTAGCAATCTCATTATTCAAACCATTGAGGAATCTTACAATTGTATCGTTGTTATCTTTCTTTACATTTGCTTTTATCATAGCTACCTCTATCTCTTTGCACCTTGAATAAGATTTTGAAGTTGGTTGTATAATTCCCTATAGTAGTAACTTAGTACAAATCTCCTTCGTATGAAGGATTTCATATCTTTCTATTCTTCAATAGGCCTTTCCCTATATCTTGTTCACTTTCACTTGGTATAATCCTACAAAGTAATATCATAATCTTTAAAAATAATTATGACAAGCTTCAACTACTTGAATTCAATGTAATCATTGCAATCAAACACTAACTCAATCTTTTTTGCCTAATCCAACTATGCCTCGTGATTCATTCTTCCATGAAATGATAAAATTTAAAATTTGACCTCACAATTGTACTATTGCTATTATTTTTTGTCCTTAGTCTAACCTTATCTTCTATCCATTGTCACCAAGTTATTCTTTATCACCACATTCATCATCTACTTGAACTCTCTTTTGAAATCACTTAGCTTGTATGACTAGATTAGGAGCATTATGTGGCCAACCCCTTATGATTGAAACCTCTAACCTCTCTAATTCTGTCAACCATCACACCATATTTTTTTACCTATGGCTTGCAATATCTCAATTAAGGCTTGGAATTAATATACCACACCTTGTAGATTACTTGTTTGCCCATTCATCTTAGACTAAATAGCAAAACATTGGAGTAAAGCAAAAAATAATTCCTCACCTTACTCCCTCACATGTTTCATTTAAATAATGTTATCACTCAAGTTCAATCACCCACACGTTTAATTAATGGATTTTCTTTAGATGAGCTCACATTAAGCCTTTTTCCATTCTTTAGATGAGCTCACATTAAGCCTTATTTTCGTTCAATCACCCTCACACTTATTAAGATTAGTATCAAAAATCAAAATTATACAAACTTACTAAATTACAATGAAAAGTAAAGTAAAACCAAGGTAAACAAAACATAAAATAGGAAAACACGAGGACTAGGAATTAAAATTTTAGAAATGAAAAGGAAATATTAAAAGAAAAGCCAAAACGAAGATAAGGAAGCAAATCCTAGCTTGTTTTGAAATGCAAGGTCGATTTGGTCAACTCCTTGTAATAATTTATTTTCTTGATTCTCCTTGATTTCTTTATATTTTTAGCACTTTTCATCATCTTTTCCTTATTCCTTCCTGTTAAACTAAGTTAGGTATCTAACTTAGTCACTCTTTATTTTGATCTTGACAATCAAATTAAATAGTACTAATGTTTCTAATAAAGTGTATTTTTATAGAAAATTAGGTTAGATGGACCTGCAAAATCGCCCCTATGAAATGAGAATCAGAACGAAGACAAGGAAATTATGACCCAGATAAGAAAATCGTGACAAAGATAAATTTGAATAAAAATCAACAAACTAGATCGCAACCACTATTTTGACCTCAAAAGGCAAATCATGATCACTATCATAGAATTGCAGTCGTGATAATTCAATTAGGTCAAAACGACTTTAACGGATAGTTGAAGAACCTATGAGATAGTGCCATATGGAACTAGCTGTTATATTACAATCTAGAATAGTGATTATAAATTTATTGTCTTAACCATGAAATGGATCTTTCAATCATAAATTAGTAGTCTCGACTATGATTTGAGTCTAACAATGTATTAAATGTAGATTTTCTAGTTATAGGAAAAAGATATGGCCACAACACTTTTGTAATGATCATTTGAAAAGTGAAAGCTATATAGAGGGTCATTTGGAAGGTGACAACACTTTGTGTATTTTATCTCTATTGCTTATTTGTTCAATTTTATTATCCCCTTTTTTCTTACCCTTGACTATATAAAATCCTCTCTCTATGTTATCTTCCCAAATGGGGAGAATAAATTGATAGAAAAATGAGCATTGCCTAAGAGGGAGTTCAATGAATTGTTTGAATTTATCTTATTTTTCTCTTTTCAATTTGATTTAATTGTCAATATCAAAAAGGGGGAGATTATTAACCTAAGTTAGGTGTTTAACCTAGTCACTTTCTATTTTGATCATGACAATCAAATTGAATAGTACTAATATTTTCAATTAAGTGTATTATTACATAAAATTAAGTTAGAAAAGTGTTCAAACTCAAAAACTTAGAAAATCTTCTAAGTCATGAAGTGGACCTATAAAATTGCCCCCAAGAAATGAAAATTAAGACTAAGACAAGGAAATCGCGACTAAAACAGGAAAATCACGACCAAGACCTTTCAAATCATGACCAAGATGGATTTGAATAAAAATTCAACAAACTAGATCATGATGCAAGCAAGAACACAATTGTGAAAACTATCATAGAATCACGACCACAATAATTCATTTAGGTTGAAGTGGCTCTAACAGATAGTTGAAGAACTCATGAGAAAGTGCCAATGGCATTAGCCATTAAATGTAGTCTAAAATAGTGATTGTAAATTTCTTATCTTGATTGCAAAATGGATTTCTTGACCTCAATTTAGTAGTTTCAACTATGATTTGAGTTTGACAATGCATTAAATGCAAATTTTCTAGTTGTTGGAAAAAGATATAGCCATAACACTTTTGTATTTAGAGGGTGAAAGCTATAAAAACCCCTACAAAAGTTTTTAATATATGGAGAACTAATTCCATTTATGGCCAAACCTTTGACTTCATTTAAACATCTTTTACCCTTCTTTTTAGATAGTTGTGGAATTGGGTTTAAGAATGAGCTATAGAAAGCTCTTGTATAAGTTTAAGTGTGAGCCTTAGGAAAACATTGTAAGGGGTTTAAGTGTGAGCCTTGAGAAAGCACTTGTAAGGTTGGGTGTGAGCCAAAATACTAAGTTAAGAGTGAGCTTAGAAAACTTCATTGTTTAAAGATAACTATAATGAAATCCCAATCGAGGTTGAGGAGTGGATGTAGGGTTTATCATACCCGAACCACTATAAATTTTGTGTGTTCTCTTTTTCCTCTATTTAACTCTTCACTTTCATAATTTATAATTTGTCGCCAATTCAACCCCCCATCTTGGTGCACAAGGGCAACATTTCCAAACTAGGTATTGAATATAACTATAAGTTTAACCTTACAACCCTAATTTGCCAAGTTTCTTTTTTTTTCTTACCTAAATGCTTTATTTTATTTTTTTAAATGTAGTTACAAAAATAAAATAAAAGGATAGTAATTAAAAATTGCAAAAAAATAGAAGATCAAAAAGTAATTAACACTTTGACATCAAGTAAGGCAAAATAAACAATGACATTTTAAAACCCAACATTTATTGCAAACTCCTAATATGCATATTGAAATCCAACACCAATAATATGAAACCGATCATGTTTGATCTAATACCAAAGATTGATGCAATAGAAAAGAGTAGAAAATTAGAAACAAAAGAAATGAACATGAAAAATTGTTTTAACAAATGGAATTGAAACAAATAAACATAGAAATTAAAGAAACAAAATAGCAAACTTGAGGAAAGATATAACTTGATTTAGAGTCAAAGCTTTAATACAAAATTGATATGAACCTATGTTCAACTTGTGACCCAGTATCTGTATACATGGAAGCAACCCTTTGGAAGGCTAAATCATGTTTAACCTAAGTTTATAACCCATTTCAACATGTGAAAAATAACCTTGGAATAAGCTATTCTCAAAGTAATTAGCTTTGATTATAAGAATCTTAAATTAAGCAAGAATCAAAACTAAAGAATCACTCTTAATTTAATTTCATCCAAAGTTAACTACTGAAATTACATATAAAAGCCCTTTAAATTGTCATCAAAACTAAAGTTTCTTTCACAAAAAGGACTTAATTTTCTATTCTAAGTCATGTCTAAATAAGAATAACATTTGACCTAAAATTCCTAACTAATAGTAAAATGCAACTTATTATCAACTAAAGAATTACATTTTTACATGGCCATGTTGCCCTATGCACATCCATAACTCAACTTTAAAATGTTGGAATCACAAATATACATGTCACATTTCTCCTTGCATGCTTGTATCTCCAATGGATGTCTATGTCTCGCTCTTTACATAGCCACGACTCAATGACAAAAAGTTACTTGGATTACTTCAAGCATGATCGTATTTCTCTCTTGCATGGTCGTGTGCCTTCTTGAACTTATATCATTCTTACCAAGCTTTGATTATTGTCTTAAAGTCTAAGCTTGATATTTGACTCTTTCTTACACTCTTGAATTATTGCAAAATCATTCTATAAGCCTGGAATCATCCAATTCACTGCCTCCTTGAATTTCTTCTTCTTGCTCTTATTATGGGACCTTTAAGTAGTTGAATTGGATTTTTGCTCTTGTGTGCATCTATATTTCCATTAGATACTTTATAAGATCTAGCCTCAAAACTATGTCTAAGACTAAAAGTAATGTCATAACTTCTTGGTAACCCAAATCATTAGTAAACACATCTCTTCAATTTGATTATACTTTTCGGCATATGGAAAAAAGTTTCTTATTTAGATAGTATATAACACGTTCTTATTTATCTTCATCTTCTTGGGCCATCATAACATTGATGGACCTTTCTTAAATAGCGAGGGTTACTTTAAATGTGATATTATTAATACTCGTAGGCTAGAGAGATGCTTGTTAATTACATTAAAAGCTAGCTGACGATATTCATTCCATATAATAAGATAATCCTTCTTTAATAATTTAAAGATTAGCTCACACATGTAATTAAACAAGAAATGAAGTAAACTATATATTAGAGATGCCCTAAGAAATCCCTAATTTCCTTCCCTATCTTTATGGTAGCATTTCTTATATTGTCTTTATCCTTTCAAGATCTATCTCGATTCCTCTTCTTACCATGTGTCTTAGTAACTTACCCAAAGTAACCCCAAATACATACTTCTTCATATTCAATTTAAGGTTGTACTTGTTGACCTATTTAGAGACTTTTCTAGCACTTTGAAATGTCTTTAAGTCTTAGATTTTACTATCATATCATCTATATATGCCTTAACTTCCTTATGGATCAAATTATGGAATAGTGTAATACCCATCCTTTGATAGGTAACATCCATATTATTTAATGAAAGGCATGACCTCATAGCAATATATCCCTTATTATGTGATAAACATTATATTAACCTTATTCAGAATAGCCATTAAAATCTTATTATATCTTACAAATCTATCCATGAAAGAGTACATTCTACAGATGGTTGCACTGGCTATCAATAAGACAATGTGTAAGAGAGGAAAGTCATTTGTTTTGTAAACTTTGTTCAAATTCAATAATCAATACAAACTTGGATTCTTCCATCCTTTTTTGATATTAGAACCATATTAGTCAGTCTTTCATAACAATCCACAACTTTTAGAAACTTTGCCTCAATTTATCTTACTATCTCATCCTTCACCAATTGAGCCCATTTAAGTTTTGACAATTTTATCTTTTAATTAGTGGGCTTCATATGGGTGTATGTGGGGATATGATGCTTAGTGATACCTCTATCAATGCCAAGCATGTTTTATAACTCCAGAAAAACACCATTTGATATTTCTTCAGTAATTCTTTAGATTTCTTTCACTCATCTAGTGTAACTTTAGTTAAGATTAAAATGATCTTTGTTTCTTCTTTTGTGTTAAGGTTAAACATAATGACAATGTTAAACATGCTTATGAAATTATCAATGTTATGAATGGTGACATCAAGATAAATATTACAAAAGCACACTAATTATTTATAGCATTAAATTCAAAAGTGAATACATCATCATCTTTGGACATACTAGAAACATGACGTCTAAAACATAATGATTATCTTTGATATCTTTGCTTATGATGACAATAGCAGCTTCAGTTTTGACTTGCTTTACATTTTTAAAAGATTCTCTTACCTCTAATTTTTCTAACCATATTAATGGTCTATTTCCTAAAAATTCATAGTATTTTTAGTTCTTCAAGCTCATCTTTCTCCCATTCCTTATCCTCTTAAGATCAATCTAGCTAAGACCTAATTCTTAGTGACAATTCTTCTTCTTCTCCTTAATGTTCTTGAATAGAATGAATCTAGGTTGTTTTCCTTTTGTTTCAGCATCAACTAGTATTTTTCTTCTTTGTCTCTCCATTAATCTATACCAACTAAGAAAACTCTTCCTTTAAAAAAGTTTGTCTTAGAGCTTTTCATCATATAATTCACCTAAATAAGATAGCATTGCCCTCTTTAACATAGTTCTTTGATAACAAACCCCTCTAATCCTTTACTTTTATCTTATCTTTAAAGGCCACATACCCCAATCTAAATTTTTTCTACTAACTTGTAAAGAATGGGAACTATAAAATCCCAATACTATGTTTGCCTAACCCTTGTCTTAGTAGGAAGTCCATCTTCTTTATCATTTCTTTAACCCTTAAACCAATTCCATCTTTTTTATCATTTCTTTAACCTTTAAATCAATTCCATCTCCAAATATCATTTCTTTAACCCTTAAATCAATTCCCTCTCCAAATATCATAACCACTTGAAATCATTCAAATTGATGAATAATTGAACTCAAGGCATTGACTAGCTTACCTATTTCGGCATAGATAGGTCCCGCTTATCATTTATCTAGAATCTTTATCCTTTAGTAAAGTATAGAAAGAACTCTTAAAGGATGGAACCATGGTCGTCCTAAAAGCAAACCAACGGTGACAAACATGTCAAGCATCATGAACTCTACTTCTACCTCAATAGACACTATCTTAACAATCACTTTGAAAGTTTCAACAATCATCCTCTTACTATCATCATATGCTCAAATTATAGTCGTATATACCACAAAATATTATCTAACTATTGATAGACAAAATCCATCACTAAAAGTCCAAAATTCATCTTTAATCACAAATAGTGACAGATAAATGATGGATAGAATCTATCGCTAAAGTGATTAATGATGGATTTTTAGGCTATTGATAAATTAGCAATAGATTTTGTAATTGATGTTTGGTCACTATTTCATGGAAGGGGAAAAAGGAAATTAGTGATGGAATTGAAGCTAATGACAAAAATGTTCCATTGCTAATTCCACTAGTAATCTAGTGATAAACAAGCGAGAAATATCCTTCACTAAATTAGTAATGGATACTATCCATTGCTAGTTTGAAGAATTATCCAAATTAGCAATAGATAGAAGTTTGTCACCAATTTGAACATATTAGTAATGAATTTTAAAAATCCATCACTAATATAAGAGGACTTTTTTCCTCTTAAATGTATATCACTTATAACATTTTTTGAAATATATATTTTATTTTCAAGGCCACATATCATAATGATAAAATATGATAAATTATATTATTAGAAAAATATTTGAATACATATCATAAAGTATAAATGAAAAAATATCATAAAGTATAATGTATAAAAATTATAAAGTATAAGTTACAAAAAATCATAAAAGTACAAATGGAGAAATATCTAAAACAAAATGTCCCAGCTATTCGTCTACAGTATTGTTGGTTGGATCATCAGAGAAGGGTGGCTCATCAGCGGTAGGAGTTGATAGAAAATGGGTGCCATGGGCCAACTCCCCAATCAGGTGGCCATCTCCTTGATCTACTACCTCTGCTCATCCATCTGTGATGGATATATGCTCTCTACTCATCCATGTGCACATGAAACTCTTGCTAAATCTCCTGAATAAGAGCATCTTGCAGTTCCTTCTCAGATATACTGCAGGTGTAGTAGTCGATGAGGAGGAGGAGCAATGATGAAAGAAAATCGGTGCTAGTTGTTCCATGTTGTACCCTTGATGCTTCTTCTATCCACCTGCAGCTAGAAAGAATAATTCCATCTTATCATGTTGACGTGGCTCTGTGGACCCCTCATCTACCTAAGTAGCTTTATCACTAATTGCATGGTACTAATGTTATAATTTAGTGACAAGTTAAACAAATTTTAATCACAAAAAATTAAATGAAGAAAAATAATTATTAAGCACATTATAAGATTAATTATTCAACATAAAAAAACTTACAGTTATACCCATAGACTGCATATAGATGTTGTGTCTACCAAAAACTTCGAAATATGTAATGTTGCAATTTAATTGTTAATATATATATATATATATATATATATATATATATATATATATATATATATATATATATATTAAATACCATATAAATGAGGAAATATATAAAACATTCTCTCCAAATGTCTCTGATACTCGACCATAAATATAGAAACCCAGTATTGTGTGAGGGACCAGAGCTAAGGCCACTTATCTCACTAAGTTGGATGCTTGAGACCTTCGCACTCTAATTTCAAACTTTGGTTTTGACCACTCTTTTTGCCAGTTACTATACTTTTTTTGAGATACATAAAGGTCTTTTATCACTTCTTCTCCACCTCAATAAATTATTAGTGTATCGTGTAGCTGCTCAATGCTCCCACCTCTTCTTAACATGTGCTTGAAGGATGTATCCTAAATAAACTGCTTCTAAAAATAATAGGCAAAATTCATTAGGACAATGCATTTAGATAAAAAAAAATTACAAAAAATAAGGAAAAATAATGAACTTATATTTCAATGAAAATCATACAAAAATTAGACACAACCAGAACCTATCCAACGTCATACTATAGGCATTTAAAATGACCTGCTTCAAAATAATATTTCATAACTAAAAATATTGATACATGCTTTTCAAAATATCCATAATAACACAACCAATTATGATATTCAATTACATTAACTATCCCCACAACAACCATAATCACAATAGCATAATCAAGTATGATTTTCATTTATACCTTAAACTCTTCCTAATAGAAGTCTCTTGTCACTTATGGCACAGTCTTCCATGCATGTCCAAATGTGTCCACCTTTAGTATAAAATTTTTGAGATATGAAAGGAACATGTATGGCTTATAATGAAATCGTTGTTTTTATAAGAAAGAATAATGAATCAGAAGTGAACAAGTTAAAATAAATAGATAATAAATAGGAAATATGAAAAATTGTGCAACATTACGAGAAAAATAATAATTATAGATTCAATTATATATTTCATTTTAATGGAATAGAAAACCAACTGTCATTAAGCAAAAAATAAAAATAAATAGAAAAATCACAAGCTATGTACCTACCATTGACAAGCTCTAACATCACTCTATCAATACTTGACTTGGCCACTAATGACACTGATGGCATACGAAGTGTATCTTCAGCAAAAGATGGTGTAGCAGGTGCTAATGTCAAAGGTGCTATAAGTCTTGATTGAGAAGGTGGGAATGGTAGAGGTCATGATATTGATGGTGCTTATGGTAGGGTTAACGGTGAGGGATAAAATAGTGATCATAATGCAGGACGAGTGAGTGAAGAATGTGCATCTCGCCTCACTATCCCTCTACCCGCTGTGTCTGACATAAATTTACCATGACTCGAGCCTTTACTAGTACTGATAGGGAACAAGGTGCTAGCAAACCTTGCCAAGATCCATTACAAGGAATTGGTGGTCCAATGAAAGGGGCAAAGACTAAAAGAATGAAAAAAAAAAAAAGCTTTGCGAGGATTGATCATGGAATTACAAGAGCAAAATAGAGGATCTTCTTCTAGTTAAAATCAAGACCTTTGTACCTTAATTATAGAGGAGGAATAATGATTAATTTTGGCTACAAGAAGAAAGCTATAAGTCAGAAGAAACATGGCGCATAACCATGCAACTAAGAAGCACAATCATGCTTTGAAAGATAAATTTGGGCAAAAAGTTGGTGCATAACCATGCGAATAGTCGTGCATCAATGAAGAGTAATAAAATATTGGGCAGAAAGTTGGCGCACAATCATGCATCGAAGGCGAGTAACCAATATCAAGATTGCACACTCGTACGACCATGCACACGGTCATGTGTCTTTAGTGGCAATTTGAGATTCTTGTTTTTATTAGTCATTTTTTATTTGTCTTATTTCCTTTTTTAGTAGGTATCTTGTCTAAAATATATTTCATACTTAGATATGACTTTGTTTAAGAATATAAGACCTTTTTTAGGTAAGAAGCTTCCCAAATTATATGAAGGTCAACAATCCAACCAAACCTATTTTACAAATAGTATTATAATCCTTTATATCATATTATTTCTCAATTGAGCATCAGACATAGATCATGTCATCCTTATATAGTTCAATTATTTCATGATCTCCATGTAGACTGATGTAATAACCTTTATTAATTCATCTTTGCATGGTTATGCAATCTTTTTAGTCTAACTTATCAATGGACCCAAAGATATATTTCTCATAAATATATGAGAGCCAAATTCCTTCTTAATCACTCATATTCCTCTATATAATTTACTTCATATCCAATATCAGTTTGTATAATTATCCGACTAAAGATAATATTAGATTGTATCAAAACATGAAGGTCATCATATTGGAATCCATAGTGATTTTCATATTAGAGCATTAAGTTAATACTATTGCATGAGAATTACCTATGACTGTTTATCCATATAGTGATCTCATAGTGGGTCGATCCAATATAATGTTTCTTAAAAATGTATCTATGTGTTTGGCTTAATATCACATATTCATGACTAGTAAAACATAGTCATCAATCAAAACACATACTAAGGACAATTTAGATAGAATTCTTTACACCTATAGGTTTTAATATCCAATCACATACTTCATGACATTAGGTAGAATTAACTATTCATAGAATTTAATTAAAAAATAGATCACTTGTACACTTTTAATTATGAGCAAGAAATTTTTTTAAGATGTTAGCTAGTTTATGTGTACTGAATTAGTTTATTTGTTTCATTTAATTAAAAAATATGTCACTTGTACTTATGTATATCCTTTATATTGACATTAAGAGATTTAAAATATTGATTTCACTAGAATAGGCATCACCTAAGAATATAAGGTACTAAAAGCTTTTAACTATCTCACATGGGTCCTTTGGATTATTTGTTTCCCTTAAATCTTTGAAAGTTTTAGTATCCAAAGTTAACTTTTTTCTTTCCAAAATCAATGTGTTTATGGTGGTTAGCTTTTTGCATACCCTTTTGGAAGGATTTTAAACTTAGATACAGTAATTGTCCAAAAATATCATTTGTTCTATATATGGATATTGTTCACTATATATAATTATTACAAACCAAGCTTCAAAACATTTAAAAAATATATGGATGAAGCATACACATACTTGATGCAGCAAAAAATCCAACAACGAAAATCTAGTAACAAATCCAAAATGCAAAAAATAGTCCAAAACTTAAAATTTAGAATCAAAGCTTATTCTATAAAAACAAATGCAAAATAATTGCAACATTTATAAAAACAATTGGTATAAACGAAACAAAAACATACACAGTATTAGAGATGAATCTCGCACACAATGTGCTTTTAAAAGAACAAAGCATATCCATGTAGATAAATCTTTTCAGAGAGATTTTTCCATGTATATATTCAAAACAAGCTTCTTTTTATAACTAATATTCAACTAATATAAAAAAATGTTCCACATTTTCACATGATTAGATTTTAACCTATAAACCAATACCAATCATGTCAAAGACCAAATTCAGACAACTAAAAGTCGATTCTTCTTAATGTAATCCTAATTAAAATTCAATGCATTGAAGGACATAATTCAAGTAGGAACAAAATTGGATAACTTCTAAAAATAAAAAAAAAGCCTATATAGGGATCTAGAAAAACGATCACACAAAATCATCTCCCAATTTTAATGGAAATTGTGACACTACAACAAGTAAAGGTAAAGAGTAAAAGAAGAAAGTAAGACAACTTGAAAATTTAAAAATCAATCTTTATTAAGTAAACCCCATATTCCACTTAGCGAAGATCAAATAAGAACAGAACAAAGGTGATTATCATGATAGGATTGTACAAAAATATTGATAAAAACCATATTTTTCTTCTCATTTTAGCATTTTTGAACCAAAAATATTGATACATGTACAATATTATGTACATTCAAAATCAATAGTTAATATTTTGGAATTCAACTTACAATGCATTTAATTTGATTAAAGTGCTTTAATATAATTTAAAAGATAACTAAAGCATATCAAGACAAAAAGAAACAGTAGGAAATCAACACATTGAAGTCTCTTAAATGTAATATATATTTTCATGAATTGAACTATAGCAAATCAAGACAAAAAGAAAGAAACCTAAGATTACAGTAAGAAACAAACAAACAAATCAATTCAACTCAGCTAATTTTTTTCTTATTTTCTTATATCTTATGCACATTACCTTAATTCTACTTTCTTTGGTTTGTATAATTAGAATTTTTACAATTTTACACCGCTTATCTTTTTGCACTTTCCCTTGTAGAATTAAACATAGAATGCAAGTTTAAAATGGCCATAACTTAATCTTTAAGAGTTGCAAACTAGAAAATATTGTATTATGCCAATTGTCTTTTCTTGTTATAATCAAACTCAACCAAAAAAATAAAGGAATAATTAAGCAAAACAAAGCAAACCCAAAAAGTTAGAGTGTATAGTCTTAAAAATAAAAAGAGCTAAAAAAAGTGTGTTTATCAACAAATGATGCATTGAAGTGAATAGCCTTAAAAACAAAGGAATAATTACCGTAGAGCAAACCCAAAAAATAGACAATTGTGTTTCATTAACAAATGATGCATCGAAGCAAAATCTCTTCGAACATAAGCCATGGACATTAACTTTCAATTAATCCTCATAGTTTTGGAAACCTCTATACACTAATAACAAGAATCAAAAAAGAAGAAGAAAAACTTAAGAATAGTTACAAGAAGAATAAAATAAAAGAAGAGGGTCCAAATCAAATGTGGCAGCCACAACAAAGATAGAAGAACTAAAAAATAAATACTAAGAACATAGCCTAAAAAATAGACATAATCTTCAAAAGCATATCATCAACAAAATTGAGTTGAAAATGCATCTTTTTCCATTTAAAAGCAAATCCCAAGAATTTATATTTTCACCTCTAACTAAAACCCACCTCAAAACTCATCAAATTAAATTTAGAATAATAAAAGGAGAGCAACTAAATTCAAAGTCCACCTAAGATTACAATAGCTAAACTTATCAAATCAATATTACCAATTGATTTTGAAGAAATAGCAATTAGGTTTTTGAAGTAACAATAGTAGAATTTTTGAAGCAACAACAGCTACAATGGGGATTTCGAAGTAATAACAACTGCATTACCAAAAAACAAGTACTTATATGGAAATAGTAAAAGCAACAACACCTAACATTTTGACTTTCCCTTTTTAAAAATCTAACATTAAAAAAAAAGCCAACACTTACCTAGTCTAGTAAATAATTCCACCTCTTAAGAGACCTAGAAAGAAAGAGAGCAAGAGTCAAACAACCGAGAGAGAGAGAAGCAAAAGGAGAGAAAGAGTGTGAGATAGTGCAAGAGAGAGCAAAGAAATGAGATTGTCACGAGAGAGAGAGAGAGAGAGAGAGAGAGAGAGAAGCAAGATTGAAAGGCAAGCTAGAGTGTGTGTGTGGGTGGGTGTGAGAGAGAGAGAGAGAAAGTAGAATGAAAAAGTGCGAGAGAGA
Source organism: Omphalea diandra (assembly GCA_949677035.1). Lineage (NCBI taxonomy): Eukaryota > Viridiplantae > Streptophyta > Magnoliopsida > Malpighiales > Euphorbiaceae > Omphalea > Omphalea diandra. The sequence goes on along the minus strand of CATIWR010322273.1, from coordinate 22,656 downwards.
GGGTTGCAGAAGATGTTCTATAAAAGACAAGTAAAACGACAATAAATGCATGTTATTTCATGCTTTCTTCTTAACGACAAATAATCAGTCACTAAAAATAAGTGAACATACATGTAAAATAGTCATTTCACATTGAATTCTTAGCAATGAATAATATTTGTCACCAAGTACCCTTAATCAAGTTTGGTGATGAAAAAGATCTATCACCAATTAGGATCAATATATCTGTTGCTACACATAAGTTAGCACCACTCTAAAATTAGTGATAAAGCTAATTAACAGCAACAATGTTTGTCATTAATAACCTATATTTAATTAGCACCAAGTTTCACTAATATATAAATGTGGATAACATTTTTGTTGCTAACTTCCATCGCCAAATCCTTATTGTTCGGTCATTATTGTTTGGAAAAAAACTAGTAATGGATTAAAGATGGATTTCTTTTTTGTGACCAATTTATAGTCATCGTTTGTCATTATTCCCTTATTAATTATAGCTATCACTTGTCCCTTACTAATTCATTAGTAATTAGCAATGGATTTTTTTTCTATCGCTAAATTCCCTTGCTAATTAACACCTTTCATATATTGAAAAGACTTCAAATCAAACACATTCATATTAAGCTTAGGTAAGACTTTAAATAAATAGAAATTAATATTAGAGCCATCATCTATTATCACACACACGACCCTTTTCCATTTCACCTCAATTTTAATGAATAAAGCAAGATTATGATCCTTCCCTTCAGGTGGCAACTCTTCATCTTTGAACATAATCCCTTCAACAACTAATGCAATAATTTCTTTTGAAGCTGCAATGGCTGATATCTTCAAGTTGGATAGAGCAAACCTTTTATATTCATTTGAAGAAGGAGATCCCAAATGTTTATATATGTTTGTACCCTTTTAAGCTTCTTCATTAGAGTTTCATCTTTTACTAATTTTCTTCCTTCTTTTCACCTTTCACTTTACTCTTTCTCCATTTACTCTTCCATTCTCTTATTCTCTCTTTTTATCTCCCCCACCCTTATAAAACCTTCCATTCTTTATGACATCATTGAAACTCTCATCATCTTTCTCATCTTTACTAGTGTCTATTAATACAAATCTTATTCCTCTTATTTCTTTTTTATTAAAACTCTCATAGGGATTTATTATACGAACCCTTAGCCTCTCCCCTCACTCTTTCCTTCCCCAATCTCTCTTTTCTCATTATTCTTATATTCACTTTTCACTTCATTTAGCTCTTTTTCTCATTGTTATAAAGAGGTCATTACAATTTCCTCAATCCAACCAAAATCAATTATAATTTATGTGGTGGCAATGGGATCTTCTAATAGTTTGGCAAAGTGTTCCCTTAAGTACTTGGCTACTTTAACCTTAACAAAGAAATGGTTTTAATATATATCAAGTAATATATCTCATGTTGTAGCTAAAGGCATTCATCTTGCATGCTCATTCCCTATTGAAAAGCATAATAAGGATTTGGGTTGTACCCCTAATGGCATAGGATCAAAAAAGTGCAAAACACTAGTCTTCTTTAATTTCATGAGTGCCTTAGAGAATGACACATAAAGGTCAATAAATTAAGTTGAAAGTTTTATAGCTCAAATATCTACTATCATAGCTGACTGTCTTTTTGGGATTGTGATTGTAACTACTCTGCCCTTAATTTTTCATGCTATAATATCTTATGGTATTTGAATCCAACTACTCAACCTTTATTGTTGACTCGTGTAAATGTTCAAAGGTTTTCAATGTTATGCATTTTGAATAAATAGATATAATTGGCAATACCCTTTTAATTAACGTTTTCATCTATTATTTCTTAAAGGGCCTAATTCTCATTTTTACTACAACCTCCTTCTACCTTCTTATATAGTCAGCAAAACACTCCCCAATTTTTTATTTGGTTACTTTCAAGTCTTTTGAGTAACTTCAAGCTAAAGTGGTAGGCACATTGGGCCTTAAAAAGCTTTAACCAATTCAATTTAATACTTTTCTAATGAATTTTGGTTAGTCATAACACCAAGACTTAGGAGGTCTTTCTTATAATAGCTCAAAAAGCTATAACATCTGTTCAAGGGGTATACCAGCAATTCTCATTGTTAAGATATAAGACTTGATATGGTTTTTAAGGTTTTGGTTTCTAATAAACTTAATAGTCTCAAGCATCTTGAATTTATGGAGTAATAATTCATGCTAAAAATATAGTAGCTCAGCTAAATCATCTCCTACCATCCTTTTAGAGTCTAAGATCTTTTGAATCTTTTCCATCTGCCTTATCATTATGTTATTTGTGGATTGTCTCTTCTTTCCTCCACAACCATTTTAGTGATCTTCTAAGCCAATCTTATAATTCTCTCCCAAGAGGCCTTTTATTATTCATACTTCTCTATATTGTAAGGATTGTCTTAAACTAGAATAGGAGGAGTTGTTATAAGAAGATGTGTTAGACCCTTTTTCTTTATCGACATCCCTTTTTCTTTATCCACATCATTAAACAAAGCCTCATTATTCTTCTTGTTTAAAGATATGACCTCATCTACTTGTTGCTTAATTCTTGTTGATAGCACGTCTTAAACCATTTACCTTATTTCTAACTTCAACTGATCCATAAGTTCATCTTGATCCACAAACACATTTTTTCTACCTTCTATTATAACTAGAGTAAAGTAGGTCGACTCTCCCTCCAAATTAGGTGAAATGCTCTTTCTTACCAAATGAGACCCCTTAAGACCCTAAAACATTGGTGATGATCTTGGTGGAGCCATTATTGCTTCCAAAATAAAGGTTATTAATATGATGCATGAAAGAATTGTTATGTAAGTATGTATGAATGAATGAGCTATACAAAACATCTTGCCTTTCGCCCTTTTATCTCCCACACATGAATTTATAAGGCTTTTTTAGGAGAAAAGTTAATCCAATCACCAATAAATAGTATTTAGACTCCTAGGTCTACTCATACTAGACCTTAATAATGGCGAGTCTAAATTTGTGAAAATATGATTCTATTTCTAAAAACATATGCCTTGAATTTAGGATATATAAAGCTTTTATTTTTTTCCACTATATTTGTGCTTTATGTTTTCTTCATTATAAGTAAGAATTTTACGCCATATACTCTTAGCATATATCATATATTCTCAATTTAAACTCAAACCATTATCAAGTTAAATAATGCAAAAAAAAAAAAAAAAAAGGTTTGTTAGTCCTTAGTAGTAGAGTTCCTACATAAGATTATTTAGATGAAAAGCTACTCGAGTAGATGGCTCCCAAAATGAAGTACCAAAATGATAATCACAAAAAGTGCAAGTGACAAAACGTACATGTGGCAAAAAAATTCCTATGTAAGATGTTAGTAATTTATCACAAACCATATGGATTTATAGAACTAACATTTTTATATTTTATTTTTAGGACTATATTTCTAAAAGTTTTATACTCTATCCATTTTGTATTATAAGGCACTTTAAAGAAATATATGTGTTCCTTTTTATTAGTCACTTTATATTGTCAATGAGTAATTAATTTTTTTTTCCTATTTTAACCTTGCATCTATTAATTACTTTGCAAACTTTCAAAGTTAATTAACATACTCCAATTCAAATACTCTTTTTATGCATTTACTTTTCCAAGGTGCATTAATGACCATTTGTTGTATAAAGATGCACAAAAATTTACTTTAGTAAGTAATTTTTTTAAAATATATCAAAAGAAAATGGAGAAACATGAAGACGCCACATATTCCAAACTATTGCTTAATATAGAAAAAAAGCAAGTTGCATAAGATTTTGGTTTGAATAAACCTGTAGATTATGGGCTTGATTTGAACAAGTTTCCAAATGAAGGAAGAGAGGCTTTTTAAGGAAAAACAACTTCAAGAAGTGTTTAGGGTCAAGCTAAAAATTTATCTTCCCAAATTTTATTAAGAGTTTTATATTTGTCTTCATAAAGGGAGAAAGAAGAATGCTCAATTTGATTTTTAATGATCCAAATCGAAATTTTCTTTTGTTAATTTGATGCTTGTTCTGTGTTGGCATGGTTTGCTTGTGCATTCAGGTATGTAAGAAATATTGTAGAAAACATTTGATAAGAAGGCAATTGAGAGTAATATTTTAAAAATAAAATGTTCAATTCTTTTTTAATGAAAATGTTCATTTTTACGAAATTTGTTATTAGATTCTAATATCCTTATCTACGTAGTATAAGAAGTGAAATGTTTGATAAGAAGGCAATCCGAGAGTAATATTTTAAAAATAAAATATTCAGATTTTTTCTCTTTTTTTTTAAATGGAAAATGTTCATTTTTAGGGATTTTGATATTAGATTCCTATATCTTTTGCTACGTAGTCTTGTCTAATACCCTATTCCTTTTTTGTGTAACATTTTTTTTTTTTTAAAGAATAACTTTTTGTGTAACAATATGGCTTCTTTGGCTTGTCCACTATTGCTCTCTGTAACGTTAGGTAGTTTCAATTTATTATTCTTTTCCCCATATTATTAAAAAAAATATTTTTTTGGATTTTCCATTATGAAAAAAGAATTAGTCTATCTGAAATAAAGGGTCTATCCTAAATGTATGTTAATAACACTGCTGGCAAAAAAAATTAATCATGCTTTAAGATAATGGGTGACTTTTTTGCATACAATAGATTTGTATCTAAAACGAAGGTAACTGCTTGTATCTAAAACGAAGGTAACTGCTTAGTAAATGTAAAGGTCAATGTTTTAGACGGTTTTTCATGTTTGTTCATATTAGTATCAATGTCTTGATTATTTAGCTATATTTGATCTTGGAAGATTTTGTTCATTTTTCTTTTCCCAACTCACTTAAAAGACAAAGGAATATCAATATTGTATGTACATAATATTTAGTTTAAAATTTTTTCAAGCTGAATTTATTTGGATATGAATGGAATCATAAGAAGCTAGTAGCTAATTATCATAGTATATGAACTGGTGAAATGCATAAATAGAAAAGCATAAATGAAAATACCAGCTCATTGTAAGTAATAATAACAATACTAAGTCAATTTTAATAATAATATAGTCATTAAGTCAATTTTAATAATAATATAGTCATTATAAAAATAAACTAAAACCAACATACAAAAAAAAAAAAAAACTTTGAAACAACATAAACATAAACTGGAAACGAACTACAAATAAAACCAAATATCATAGACATAAACTAAAAACAAATTTAATTTAAATAATTGCGAACTTTTTGTACGAATTGAGGATCATATTTTAATTGAGTAGGAAGATGACCTTCAATTTCTAACTTGCTTTCTTTAGATGTTGAATCTGGTATTATGGGAACCTCTTGATTTTATAATTTTTATCATACACATCTACATTGTCAAAAATACATGGTTAGACTTCTTCATATGAAAAGCTTCAAATGACCTCACAATAGCACTAAAAAGTTCATCAACGATTTTAGGTGACTCCTTATATTGTAAGGACTGAATGGCATTAAAAAATCCAAGGTCTAACACATCAAATATGGAAAGTTTACAGGTTGACATATCAAACAAATATCAATCCCATCTTATGAAGCAGCTCTGCAAAATTCACCATCATTCCAATCAATGTGTGTTCTTACATTATCTTGATGAGAAAATATTGGAGATCTTAAATCCTTTCTTGGCCATTTTGCCTTAATAATAGGTATGACTTTTTTAATTAAGTATGACCTTATAACTTCTTTTTTTTAACTGAAGTTATAGTTTTTGTCTCTAGTGTTCATGTAGCTCTATTAACACTAGTCCTTTTAACCGCCTCTTGTATGATAAAAGGAAATACAATAATTTTTCTAAAGAAAAGCCTTTTTTGGTCATATAGAACAACTTCTAATTAGTATGAATAATATTGTGCATCCCGATGAAAGTTGGATCATGCGGTATTAGGGGTGGAGTAAAAATTGGACAGGACCGAAAACATCGATCGAATCGAGTTGGTTTAATTCGATTCAATTTGATCTTTTGATAAAATCGGTTCAGTTTTAATTTTAAAAAATTTTGATTTTCGATTTTCAATTCAGTTTTTAAATAAAAAATTGAAAAAATCAAAAAACTAAAATTATTAATAAATCAAATCAATTTGAATCGAATCAGATTTAAAACATATATAATTTAATAAAATTAAATTGAATCAAACTTTATAGATTCTAGATTCCGTTCGATTCAATTTATAAGCATATAAATTTTGCTTTAATTGGTTTGGTTAATTTGATTTTTTCTAAAATTTCAGTTTGGTTTAGTTAACTATATAAAATTTGGTTTAGTTGATATTGATAAAAAAATCGAACCGAATTAACCAAACCAATCATTTGCTCATCCCTATGTAATATACTACTTTCATCAAGTATTGATATGAAAAATTGCAATCGATATCTTTTATTTTCTTCCTTTAGAAAAGGCTTAATGGCATTTGAATGTCATTGTATAGCTCCAGACTTTAAGTTTGTAAACAATGTGGTCTTACTTATGTTCATGGAATAAGTTAAAGAGGCAAGAGTTGTTCGTTGATACAAAGGGATCTCACAAAATTGAAACATGTCAATGAAACTTTTCTTATGACCACAATTGATCTTTCTGTGAGATACATCCATAAGCATGCTCCCATTTTTTGAATGTTCCCAAATGTATAGAACAGCACGTACAGAAACTGAAAATGTTGATGCCACCATTTTTGTCATCCCTTTGACCAAATTTCCATCAATACTTTTTGTCATAGCATTTTATACACGGTTTTGCGTTCAGCAACCAAATTTCCATCAGTACTTCCTGCAATAGCTTTTCATACATGGTTTTGCGTTCATCATTGTTTAAAAAATTTCTTAGGTGTCTTGGTGCTTGTGACAATTCCACATTTGCATTGCCAATATTAATATTATATTTTGTTTCAAAATAGAATAAAAAATAAGTCTAGTGAAGGTATAAAATAGCAGCATATTCATTAAAAAAAAAAAAACAAGCGATAATAGTGCAAGTGAATGTGGATGTAATCTTGGATGAATAAATAATTTACATATTTTTAAGAAGGGTAATTTAGTCCTAACAACTCATTATTTTCCTATCATTAAGGCTATTTAATGAGTTTTGTTAATCTTGATGAAACTTTAAAATATCTTCTAATACAAAAAAAAAAAAAAAAGAAGTATTATTATTTCTAGAAAAACAAATATTCCCTTATCAAATTAGTAATGGTACGTTAAAACTCTTTGACAATCTCCTCTTTCTCCTCTTCCTTATCATGACTTCTACCCCACCATTACAAATTCTTATCACCATCATCGCGGCTGTCGCTGAAGCAGCAACCACCATCAAATATCGTCACTTGCCTATCACGATTGGAACGATCATCATGTACTTCCTAAGCCTATCTATTTCTCTCTGAAATTCAAAACTTTTAATTGCTATTATTGTGTCTTAATTCTTATCTCCATTAACTCACTTTCATTTGCAATTTTGTTTAAGTTTGTTTGGTTGATCTTGTATGTGTCTTAATTCGTACCTCCATTTAGCTCAGTTTCATTTGCAATTTTGTTTAAGTTCGTTTGGTTGATCTTGTGATGCTTAATCTGGGCCCTTAAAGCGACTAGTTCAAAAGTGTAGATAATCAACGTCACATTATCCATGACATGCTTTTTATCTTTTATGCCTTTTTTTTTTTTTTTTTTTCTTTTAGTAGAATGAGTCATTGACTATCACTAATTAGACCATTTTCCCTTACAAAAAAACATTTTTATAATGCTAGTTCCATTTTATTGTTTTTCCAACAAGCAAACTTATTACTGTCTAGATTTTTGTCATTCAAGAAGTGTATACTTATTTGTTCGTTCTATATTGGATATGTTCCAAATCCAAGGAAAAAAGGAAGAAAACAATTGAATAATTTAAAATAATGAACACTATAGAATAGTCTAAAAAATATAATTATAAACACTAGATTATTCCGTTGTTTGCATTTTAGCTTCCTATTGATGAGAAAAGCACATTCTTTTTTTTTCCTGAGTTCTCCTCAACAATTAAGCAATTTGCACTAACTATAACAACCCATTTGGATGATAGTATTAAACTCAGTATTGAAATTGAGAATTAGAATTGGCTATAGAATTATATTTCTATTGTTTGGGTAGTCCCTTTAGAATTAGAATTATGATTTCAAAGCAATTTTGTTAACTTTAAAAATATTAAGCCCAATCCATCTTCTGATTCTAGGCTCAAATTTGAGAATTATAATTCTACATCTAATTAAAAATGTGTGTCTCTCACCATTTCCTTCTCAACTCCCCTTTTTCTTGACATATAGCGTTAAATGTCTCTTTCTCTCCTTTTCTCTTAACACTTTTGTGATTACCTTCCTTTCGTTGTCCCTTCTCAAGAGTGTCTAGTATGCTTCTCTTTATGTCTATATATTTTGTTATGTTTCTTGTATTTTTGCACCGAGGTTGTTTTCAATTCTTCATTTTGATTGATTTTCTATTCATTGCAGTGTAAATGATGCTTACCCTTTTTTTTTTAAATCAATTTTAGGTTTTGATATATTGCTATTTAAACTGATTTTGGATCTTCATTGTTTTTGGAAACAAATTGAACCATCTGAAACTTCATTATATTTTTCTTGATTCCTGAGGTCTCAAAGTTATAGTTTTTAATTTTAAATCAAGGTGGCAGTTGAGTGTTAAGGAATTGATGTTGTTGTAACAAAATTGTTTCTTCCATAATTGCAAAACATAGTTAGTTATACTGGTATTAACCAAGTTACTAAAGTTAGTATTCTCCTCCCTTGAGAAGGAAACATAGACAAAAAGAAAATAAAATATATTCAGAGGAAGGCTCGTCCATTTATGAATAAATAGCATAATTTGGTTCTTGAATAATGGACTACTCAATTTATAGTTGTTAGGAACCTACGAAATAATTTTTAGATTAATAGCAATCGCTTTTGTAGTAAACCAGTAATAAAATGAAAAGCAAGTACTTATTGGTGCTCTGTATGTCCAAAATTGGTCTATGGCTAGTAAATGCCCCATGCGTCTCATGATATTTTAACATCTTACTTGAAAGCTAACCATTTAAGCCATCATCTAAGGGATTTAGCTACACTTTAGTTCATTACTAAACCTATTATATAAAATAAAAAATATGAATTAAATGATCAAGTACTTGCGATAATTTTTATACGATCACAAGATAGAAAAAAAAAAGTAGTACGAGAATGCATGCATAGAGTTTTGGAAAATTTCACCTACATAATTTTTATCTAGTTGATAACCAACAATTAATCAAAAGTCTTTCAAATGAAAATGGTGGTAATTATTGATTTATCCATTAAAAATAGTTTAAAATCCTATTATGCAATAATTAATAATCAATAATCTTCATAAAAGATCAAATCAAAATGCTACTTACCATCTCTTTTTGCTTCCAAACAAGTAAATAGATTTTCTTTTCTAAGAAACATGGAGATGGGAGTCACTTGAAGGTAAGATTCATCTCATATGTCTTGGTCCATGAAAAATAGGGTTCAGATTTGGGAGTCACTTGGAGTTAAGATTCATTTCATATAACAAAAATTATGGCAAAGTCTATTTAAAATGAAAAAGGTGGTAATGAAGTTTTTTAAAGTAATTTCTCTCAAGCGAAAAATTAATGTGATTTTTTCAATTATTTTAATTCTAATATATTTATAATTTTTATGCAATATATTCTATTATTTTTATGTCTAAAATTAAACTAAACTTTATAAGCCTAGATTTTAAATTTTTAAATATTAATATTTTAATTTTAGTTATAATTATAATTATAATATAATTTTAGTTTAATTCAATTCCATTATTTTACCATTAAAATACTAGAATTGGAATTATGATTATAATTTCAGCTCAATTCTAATTTTGCACTACACAATCCAAACGCTAAATTTATTATTCTAATTTAATTTCAATTTTGATAGAATTGAAATTGAAATTAGAATTTTAAATTTCAACTCTAATTTCGTCATCCTATAGCATTTTCTTCTCTTTTTTTTTGGAAAAAAAATTTTGTCATCACTTTATGGTCCCCTGTAGAAATTAGGGGTGAGTAAAATCGAATCGAAACTGAAAAATAGAAGCGAACTTATTGATTTCAATCTATTTGATTTGGTTTTAAAATAAATTTAGTTCGATTTAATTTAGAATTTGAAAACATTTGATTTTCAATTTGTGGTTCGATTTAAGCGAAATAAAACCTATTAAACCGAATAAACCGAATCAAAATAAAATAAATAAAGTTTTTTTTATAATTTTATAGTACCTTAAGGGTATTTATGTCTTTTATTCTACAACAAAAGAAGTCTCACTCTCTTTAACTTTCCTAAACATGTTCTGCCACTCACATTGATTTTTTTGTTCTTGTTCTTTTTAGTTTCTCCTTCTCCTATTCTTCTTCCCTTTCTTTCTTCATTTTTTTTTTTTTTTACTAAAACACATTGAATTCTTTTATGTTCATTAATATGAATAATTTTTTCTATTTTTTCTTTCTCATACTCATCACTTTGTGTGGAAGAGAAAGAAGTAACCAACAAAAAAAGATTTGGAGACTAATCAATAAAAGAAGATTCAATTTGAGTCTGTTTTGGAGAAAATAATGAATCAACTTTTGAAGAGAAGATGAAAATAGGATATTCCGATTGAAAGAAATAGGGAAGTCACTCAATTGCAAAGAGGTTTTTTTTTTTTTCTTTTCAAAAATATAAATTTGTATTAATACATTATGATTAATGTGCATTGATTTGTTTAATTAGAAATGTAGGGTGATTTTAAGATCAATTTTTGTATAAAATTAATTTTGAGATTAATATTTTTGCTAATTTATTTAGTTATGTATTCAATATTTAGGATTTGATTCATTTTATTTTTAGAATGAATTTTGTAATAATATTGTTAACTTTTGTATGAGTGGCTTATTTATTAATTTTTATGTAATTTTATAAATTTTTATTCAGTTGGATGAATGTTGTTCATTATGCTGCAATTTGAGATTCAAATTAAGACTTATCGATATTTCATTATATTTGCTCTTTGCAAAATCGAATCGAACTGAAATTTTTTCTATTTGATTTATTTCAATTTTATAAATATTTTGATTTGATTCGATCAACTTATAAAAATATTTGATTTTTTCGGTTTTGCCTTATTCACTTTATTTCGAACCGAACTCACTGAATCTTTGCCGCAGAATGATTAAAAGCAATGATGAGATTGAGTGTGATTTAGACAATTTCTTTTCAAATCCAGGTATTAGAATTATTCTCAGACATCATATTTGGGGAGTGCTTGCCATTCCTCCCTGCCAAAGACCATCTAATAAAGTTTAAACCGTAATCTAATTTCTCTTCTGTGCTAGAATAGCACTAACACTGATTTACATTCCCGCCAGAAAATCTGCTCTTAGTCACTGGAATATTCCCTGATTTACTTTGAAAGCATGAACAAGGAGCGTCGAATTGGATACCTAATTAGGAACATTCCCCGATTCTCACTGCAAAGACTCGCTTCCTTCTCCTCTCATTGGGCTGCAAATCCTAGGTCGCCGTATGCCTCTATTGATGAAGAAGATGAAGTTGAAGAAAACGGCAGTAAGGTTTACCGGCATGTTCTGCGGCATCAGCGGCCAACCACCATAAGATGGCAACCTTGGCTGGACAATTCTGTTAGCTTCATCGGACGCGTGGTTCGACCGATAGAGATTTACAAGACAAAAAGAGACATCTTTGGGGCTTTTACATATATCACCGTTAGAGACCCCCGCGATTTGAATCTCATGTTCAGGTTAGCTAGCTTCTTTTGAGCTTTAAAATATTTCATCTCTGTGATGAACTAAAGTCTTTGAAGTTGTGAACAGGATACAGGTGGAGACGTGGGATGATTTGGCGAAAATGGGTGTTCAACATCTGAAGAAGGATGATATTATCTGTGTGTCCGGCCACTTAGGGTATTATGAGAGAGCTGATGATAATGGAAATCTGAGATTATTTTACAAGGTGCATAGTGCGAATTCATTGAACTTCTTGAAAATGGTCTCTCATCTTTTCTTGGGATTTTTTTTTATCTATTAATTTATATCGGTATCATGTATTTGCATGATTTGCATAATATGTTGTGTTTCACTTAAACTTCATAGATTTCAAAAGATGATTTCTGGTTAAACATAGGGTTTTCAAAACTTTGTTGACCTGCCTCTAAAGATATATATGTATGTATCGGTGGTTATATGTACAATAATGTACACTTCAACATTCTTTTTGCAAACTAAGGAAGAAACCTTAAAAATTTAAAGAGGAACCATTTTGATATTTTGGAGTTGACTTGATAACATTGCTTCAGAAACCATTTTACTTATTATTTGTATACAGGAGGTCAATTTTGGATTCTGAGGTGCTTAAAGATATTAGGCGACATTTTAATGGTTCATATGATTGTCACCAATGAACTTCTGTCCTTACTGAATGTGCATAAAAACACGTTCAAATAGATGGAACTTATTGAACACATTTGCTCATTGAATTTTGATGACATATCCAGCTAGATTAGGCCAAAAATATTTGGGACTCCTCTAATTTGATGGTTTAATGTGTTTTTGTAGATAATTGTGAAAGAATTGAATTATGTTGCACCAAATGATCAAGGCCCAACATTTCAAAACCCTGAGGAATCACAATCAAACCCCTGCAAAAAATGGGAGGGATCTCAATCAAATGCTAGCGAAATATCAGAGGAACCAGAGTCTGTAGGAGGTATGAATTTTTCAATATTTGTTGAAGTAGATATTAAAAAATATAACAGTTTTTTCTGTCAGAAATGTTACCCTTGGCATTTTCATACAAGAGTTTGTCAATTAAAAATTAGAGAAATTATCCTATTTATTTATTTAGTTATATAAGCCTATCTGTTATCTAGTTACGTTAGGCCAAAAATGCCAATATGAGCCTATGAGGATCAAGCTTGCTGCTTTATTGGGATTAAAACTCTGGCCCTATTTGTAATAGAGGCTAAATTCTCCTTTATTTTCTCTCTATATTTTTTTTGGTTATACCTTTTTTCTTTTCCTTATATATTTTTATGCCTCTTGCAACAGCTGTAGATGAAACCAACATAGAAAGACATGCAGACCATATTTACTTGTGGCAACTGTTTTTTTGCAAGCCCCATGAATGGTGGGATAAGAGGAAAAATAAACAAAATTCAGGTTCACCAGATTTTAAGCACAAGTTTACTGGTGAAAGTCTTTGGCTGAGGCCAGATGACCCGCCATGGGTTAAAAGACAACTCCAATGGCTTGACATGCAAATATCTAGAGAAAGGCAACAGCAAGATGTTGGTGTGGAAACGTACATGAGCCACCTCCACTTGTGGCAAGTCTTTTTCAGCAACCCACACGAATGGTGGGATAATAGGAAAAATAAGAAACACCCACGATTACCAGATTTTAAGCACAAGGACACCGGTGAGGCTCTTTGGATGCATCCGGATGATCCACCTTGGGTAAAAAGACAGCTCCAACTTCTTGACTCCAAAGTGGCAGAAGAGTTCCAAGGGGAAAACATCGGTTCTCATTCTGGTGTCTCGAAATTGAAGTTTGATTGCTAGGAACCAACCTAGAGGGAGGAGCATATAACGTCAATTAGTGTTTTGGGACAGATTAAGGTAAGTACGTTACATATTAGGTACATGTTCATGTTTTGAAATTGAATTGCATTGAAGGATGATATTGAACTAGACAAACAAGTTGAAGTGAAAGTGCGCTATTAAATCCATTTGTTGCAAAACTGAACTCTGATTGTAAAATATATAATTGAGAGTCTGGAATGGCTGTGTTTATGGCCTTGAAATCCGAAATTTAATGCAATGAATGGCTGTGGTATTTGTGTTGTAGAGATTGGGCTTAAAAAGTTAAAAAATAAAAAGTTTAAGTTGCTTAATTAAATCTTTTTCTGCAGGACTGTATGCAGCAGTGTTTGGGACATAAAGAAGTGTTAACTCTTAGCTAAAAGAAAGGTTTAGCTATTATAAGGGGCCGACCTCAATCCTAGAACCCTAAGCAATGACATGTGCATAAATGACTTGTTAAGAACATGAAAATGATCTAGCTTGAGCTGAATTGATGACTGAAATTTCTGGGTGTAAATGCACTATTTAAATATGTTGAAAGTCAGATTTTTGAAGGATTAGATGTGTGTTAACCAAATCTGGAATGGTGTATGGAAAGAACATGTTTGAATTAGAGAAGGAAATGACCTAACGGAAGCAAGTTTGCAACCTGTTTGGGTTAGGTTGAAATTATGTTTGGTTTTGATTCATCTTTATGAATATAGGTATTAGTTAAGAACGGTATTTTGATGGGAGATTATAGACTGAATTCTGTCAAGCATGAAAGAAGTTGAAATGAACAAAGTATGTAAACTGATGAAGCAAAATGACATGTACACAATCTGAATTATATTCTTGTGTTTTCAGTTATGTTCTTGATGAATTTGTTGATGTAAATGGATTGTTTTGTCTCTACTTTTGTTAATGGTTAGCAAGGCAGAAATTAGGAGTAACAGAGCTAGAACCTAGAATTACTAACGGTAAATCTGGATTGCTTGATATTTATTTCCTTGTGGAAAAATGTGAGTAGCACAAGTGAGTGATAGATGTTGTGATGTTAATAATAGGTAATCCACAAGATCAAGGAAGACTGACTTTGGGGAAGTGAGGAAAGACTAGTGTTTTGCACGCCTTACATACATTATGCAATGATATGCAAATTTAAAAGCACATGTCTCATGAAGCCTATGATCTCATTGAAAATGCCTCTTGGCTCGTATGGTGATTCACGGATGAATTGATTGATCCTTATAAACTATTAAATATAAGTGGGCATGCCATGTAGTATTCCCTTCTGTTTGAAGGATTTGAATGATGGAGGTAGAGGATTCCCTCCAAAGTAAAAGCTAGACTGGAGGAGAAGATCTCCAAGTATGGTTGGGATCAATTCAATGACATCATTTTTTTATTTGCATAGTAAATGTAATGATTAATATTATAATTATATTTTGCATTCAAGCATTCTTTTATTATATGATTTGTAGATTAAAAAAAGAGGTATATGACTGATAGTAAATGTAAGGATGTTACTGAGTGTAAGCACCCACTCCTTTAAAATGTATAACCATTTCAGGTGGTAATAGAAATGATCAGCAATTCTGTGGAGTTTGTGCGCTTTGCTATCAGGATGTTGCTATGATTCGTGCTGTGAAGATGGTACTTAGATTTAGAGGTGAGCCTGGAGAATGAAAATTTTCTAATTGGACTGAGGAACCAAATTAATTTGGTACTAGAATTGAAATATCTAATTTTTTTTTTTTTTTTACAAATCTTTGAATCGAATAGGGGATAAGTAAATGGAACGATTTCGGAGATTTTGTGATATCCGAATCGAGAATTAGACCTAACTATCATATACTAGAATCGAACCGTAGAACTAATATTCGAATTGTGTGCGTGTATAGTTTTACTAATTTAAACAAAAATAAATAATTTTAATCAAGTTCTATTTTATACAAAATATATCTAACTAAAAATAATTTTTAAAAGAAAATTATTATTTATCTCATAAATTTTTAAAAGAAAATTATTATTTATCTCTTAATAAATTACGAGAAAATATACATAAATAATAAAAATCTAAATAGATATTTAAAAATTGAATAATAAATGATTTGATCTGACACAACACAAAATTCTTTCTACATACTAATTCAATAGATGATCCAAGCACTCAAAATCTAAGCGGCTTGAACCTAATTTGATCTGAAAATAACTCGACTCGATCTATTTATCACTTCAGTTATTAATGAGTTTGTATAATCTGACTATACGGGAAACTAAAGTTAATAAAAATATTAATAATTATGTGATCTAAGTAATGATTATATGATCTAAGTACCATAAAAAAAGTGTAAAGCATAAATGTAAATTATGATATTAAGAAACGTAAATTATGATGTTAAGGATTAAGTTAAAGATCACCTAAGCGTGCTAGTTTCAGTAATGCAAGTATGGCCAGGTATGGCCCTTGACCAAAGAAATAAAAAGGGTAAAGTACAGAATTACCTAAAAAAAAAGAAAAAAAAAAAAACATTCATACATTACAAAATTTTCTTTTCGAAAAATAAGTTTGGTGTGTTAAAAATAACTTTTATACGCTTAGTTTGTTTATAACCAAGTATTGCTGCCGTACAAGTGCATCCTAGTACCATAACATGATACTCATTTTTCATCCGATAGAGCATACACATTCAGCTCCTCTATTGTTTTTCCAATTGCTGTCACTGTTTCTTTTTCAAGGCAGCAAAGGAGACCATAGCTTTTTTTTTTTTAATAATTAAAATATTTTTTATGAATAAAAAGAAAGAAGATTTAGTTACTTATTATTTTTATTTAATATTTAATTGCATAATTCTTAGGCGCTCCTCTCAATTGCATTTAGCTTTAAATTTATCATTTCTTAAATGGGTTAGTTTATCAATTTGATTTTATAATTTAAAGTAAAATAATTATTAAAATAATTTTGAAAATATGAAAATATGTTTATGAAATAAAAATTATATTCATAATATTTAAAATAAGAAATAATTTTAAGAAATATTCTAAATCAAATTAAATTAGTTAATAATTTAATTTTAATTTTACCAGTCTAATATATTGTTTTGATTTTTGAAATACTATTTTAAAATAAAAAGTTAATAAAATAAATTTTATCATTAATTAAATTTTTTAAATGATATAAAGATGTTATCAGTCTTTCAGTTATTAAATAAATATGCACAGTAAAATGTTTATATATGCTTATTTTTGTTTCATTTTACATTTATTTAGAATGATCAATTCAAAATTTTGAAACTTAAAATGATATCAAAAATGTATAAAACAACTTATCAAAATATTTGTTTTAATTTTATTTTTGAAAAAACATAAATTTAAATTTTTTGAAACTTAGTCTAATATCAAAAGTGCAGAACACAGTTCATCAAAAAATATTTATTTTTAGCTTGATTTTAGATTTACTTCTAGTTATCTTCTAAAAAACTCTCAAAAAATAATCAGACCTTAGAAAAATCATATAAGAATTTATGAAAAATATTTATTTTATATTTATTTTAGGTTTATTAGATTTTTAACATATGTTCATTGTGGATTTGATAAAGTATGAAGTCAATTATTATATCAAAAGGTAGAACATGTTTATTTTTGATTTATAACAGTTTTTCACTAGTTAATGAAACTATCAATAAAAATGAAGAAAAATAAGTATACAACAATCAATTAAGTAGCTCCTCACTATCTATTAATGCATTAAAATAATTAGATTTATACTAATTTTATACAAATTTTCAATTTATGTTAAGTTTATTTCTATTTTATTTAGGTTTTATCACTTGTTGTTAAGTTTATATTAGGTTTATACTAGTTTCATACATAAGTGTATGAGAAATTTATAAAACACTAATAAAACAAAAAAATATAAAATTTAACATAAAAGATTATAATATAATGAATAAAATTAAAACACATTCATCATCTTCAAACTTCAATAAATCATTATATTAAAATAAGGAACCGTTTATATGTGGTTTACAATATATTTATAACTGGTTTATACAACCATTAACTAAAATATAATCAACTAAAAATAAAAACCAGTAATCAATAAAAAAAGAAATAGATTTACAAGTGACTCCATCAAGAAAATATTTATAAGTCATTTGCAATAGTTTATAACAAAAGTTTATAAAACCATCAAGAAAATAGAAACTAAATATTCAAGAAACTAACTGCAAACTAAATTAAAAAAAATAAATTACAAAAAAATAAAGAATAAATTAAGGTCTCGATTAGTTTAAAATTTGAAATCAAAATAAATAAAAAAGAATCTATTAATATCGAAAAAAATAATCACTAATTTTTCTAAGTGTCTAGTCTGTTAAAAAATCAAAATCAATTCCTTTATTTTTATTTTTTATAATATTAAAATTGATAATCAATGCAAAATTTCTATACTATATAATAAATTTAAAATATATTATAGTTAAAAATAAAATTATTTATTTTGTAATTAAAAATTTTAATAAAATTATATTTTTGTGTTATTATATTATTTTTTAGAATTTTAATTTTATGTTATTTAATATTTAATTGAATAATTTATTTTATATATTTAATTTTGATATTATTTATGTCATAGATTCAATATTTATTAGATTAATTAATTATATATGTTTGACTTGATTAGCATGATAATAAAAATCTCATTCTCTAAGGAGGAAGAGAAATGAATTTTCCCATTTGAAAAAATGTTATTATGATTTTGATATATTTTTAAGCAAATTAAACGTAAAAAACAAAAATAATTTATTTCAAAATGATATTTTACCAATCAAACCAGCCAAATATCTTGGCATACATTTTATGCAATCATTTGCAATACAAGCTTTGAAATAATTGGGTTTGTTTTCATGACCTTCAAGGTACTTAGTTACAAAAATAAATAGAGATACCTATTGATAGCAACACACGGGTGGATGATGGACCAGTGACTTTCCCTTTCATGCTACAGGGTACATTTTGCTAACTGTGGTCTTCTCCACATTCGCAAGCCAAGCCAAATTCTTGGCCCATTGAATAAGGACGTAAAAATGGAATGGAAAAATAGCAAGAAGGGTAAAAAAAGAAATTTTGATATATTATATTATCCTTTAAAAATATGGCAAGTACAAAAGTTATCTGGCAAAAAATAAAGTAAATGATGGATTTTTTTTTGAATCACATTAAAGTTGAATCAATTTAAATTTTTTTTAAATCAAATTATATTGAAATCATTTTTTTTCAGATAACTTCGAATCATATTTTTAGATTAAATAAAAAACTATCACTCTGTATTTAACTCACCATTATGATTGTCTAGTTTCAATGAGATCAAGGTTCTGGTTTTTTATCTCCTATTATATAGGTTTTCGGGCACGTGTCTCCTAAAATAATTTGTTTGGGAGTCTCTTAAGATAATACCATTTGAATAGATGAATATAAATTCATAATTTTTAATTTAAAATTTAAATTTATTATCATTTTAAATTTATGCTTATAAAAATGAATCCTAATATAATTTAAATTTATTTTAAATAATATAATTTATTTTAAAAAAAATTCTAATATGGTTCGTGAGCATCCTTAACATTAGAAAATAAATTTCATATAAATAAAACAAAAATTTAAATAATCATTCGAATTCATCAATATAGAAAATCCCCCTTCCTAACTATACTAAAATAAAGAAAAATTATAAACTAAAAAATAAAAAGAATTGGAAAACTGTATAAAACTTTTCATACGTTGAGGGAGTAAAAAGTGGCCCATGAGCATAGCAGAGGCCCTTTTACATAAAATAAATTAATGACATCAGGCCCAACTATAAAACCAAAAGATCAAATTCAATCTCCAGCCGCTACGAATTTGATACGACCGTCACTGACACACAGCATCCAAAAAAAATTTCCTAACTTTTGATTCTAGGGTTCCACTCAATTCAAAAGGTAACAATTTGTTCTCCTTCCTTCCTTTCTCTTATATCTCTTATTCAGTTTGTTCCTTCTTGCAATTCTTTATATTCTGTATTTAGTTGAGAAAACTACTTCGTTTTGGTGGTACCGGCAGCAAATCGTGTTCGTTTGTGTGATGGCCGGAAAAGACGAGAACCGAATATTTGTTGGAGGTTTGTCGTTTAATGTCACTGAACGACAGCTGGAGAATGCGTTTAGCCGCTACGGAAAAATCACTGAGTGTCAGGTATTCTTGTTCCCTTCTTTTCTTTTGTTTCTGTTTGGTTGCTAAGAAAATGAGGGATACGGTAGATGCGAAGAAAATTAGCAAATTTCGTTTTTTTTTTAAAAATAATGGAGGAAAAAAGTATATTCTTATGTAATAATTTTCTCTCTTTCTCTCTCTTTTTTTCCCCTTTCAAAGCTGTTGCTCACAGAAAGGTATATTCTTGGATTTTTTTTTTAAATATTTCCAACGTCAGTTACTGTTTCATATTAAATGAAAAATCATTTTGTTTAGTTATTTTTACTGAAAAAAAAAAAAAAAACTGTTTCAGTTATTTCTCTGCTCAAAATTGCGATAAGCTGTTTTGTCTATACGAGTTTCTGCTGGTCTTCTTTTAATTGTCTTCTATTTATTAATTTTCCTTATTCCTTTTGTTGTTTTATGGCTTGCTGGTATGATCTATTGACATGGTGTACATTTAGAGATGCTGTACCTTTAGAGATGTTTTTGGTGAGGTTGGTCGAATCAGGTTGCTCAAGATCAGTCACATTTGGTTTGAGTAGGTTAAGTTGGATGGGTAGTTTTAAATTTTCCAAGTGCAGTTACTCTTATGGTCTCTGGATATGTGGAATATGTGGTTTACACTTTATGGAGGGGAATCAAAGTTAGATACCTTGCTTCATGTGTATTTTCTTATCTGGAAAAAAGTGTTATAATTTGAGGAAACATGACAACAGTTCAATCCAGATGAGAAAAATAATATAATTCATAATTTTGGTGACCATACTAGATGTGCAAAACTTCGGAATTATTTTCTGGTTGAGAGGTTTTCTATTTTACACAGTTGGTGTCTGGATTCAACTACAAGATATTGACAAATTTAAATTGGTCATTCTTTGACAAGTGGAATTTCAGTTGACTGAAGAACATTATTTGAACCCCATGTGTGAATAAATTTATCTGGTTTTTCAACTGGATTTTTTCCAGCGTTGGTACTAGTTGGATGAGAACATCATCGATGGCCAAGCATGAATGCGAAAGAATTTCTTGATCCAGACAATCATCCTGTTCTTTCTTCTGTGGATGCCTGTTGATAGAGATTTGTGCTAATATGCTCTTCTGCTCTAAGTATCATGATGGTTATCTATCACCATGAAACTATTACTCTTTCCTGTACCCTGAGGATTTTTCTTTGTGACTCTGTTCTATTGTCTCATACTTTCATTGTTTTACTTGTCTTTCACTGCCCCAATAATCAGAAATTCTTCATTCGTGATGCTAAAGTGTATACATGAACTCTGATTTTAATGCAAGTTTGGGTGACATTATTTTCATGATTATACGAAGGGAGATTTTGATGCATCATTTTTTCATGTTACAAATCATAAGCACAGTTGTCTGCTTTTGCATGGAGGTGGATTCACATGCCATGCTAATGCGGTGGACTCGTGATATCCAAGGTTCCTCCTTTTCATCCTTGGATATGCATAGTTCTGGACTGCTTTGAGTTTCGTGCTTATTTTTATGGTGAGATTGCATTGCTGGATTTATTGGCCGAGTGATCAGGATAAATTTCATTGTTTCTTTCAGAGTACAGATATGGGTTGATATCATTTCTTGTCCTTCATCACATTCTACATTTTGCATATACATACCACAGCCAATGGACCTTAATTTCTTTATTTATTCTTCGCATTCACATGTTTCTGTTGGAAGCCTCTGGAGCCATAAACTGTACTTCATTGCTTTGATGTTCCGGAACTGCATTCTGCATTGCAGAGGACAGATTTGGGGCTATCTGAGCAATACAGATTTGGGAGCCTAGCTTGTCAGTGGTTTTACTATTAGTTCGAATTTCAAATTTGAGAATTAGTAGCAGAGTGGATATGCTTTTACCAACAGAAATTATCATTCTCTTCTAGCTTGCAGTTTGGATAATGGAAACTTCTTGTTAGCTGCTCAAACTCTTTCTTCTTTCTCCTTCTGTCGTTAATCTTTCTTCTACTTGTAACCTCCCAATTGAAGAATTTCAATATATTGTCTGGTAGCAGTGATTGAATGTTTTGAATACTATTGGGAACTCTATGCTTGTGATTGTAGTCATAGTTTCAAGGTAAAAGGATGTGATTTGTGTTCATTTCTGGATTCGCTACTCCTATCTGCGTGTATCAACTCTGTTGGTTAGAAGAGGTTCTCCATCCCTTGTCTGCTTCGCATCTGGAGCCAGGTGCATGGAGAAATTTGCTTTCGAGCAGCATATCTGACTCTACCAATTTTTCTATCTGCCAATTGAATTATGAGAGTTGGCAAAGGAATCAGTGGTGGAAATGTGGTACTATTATCTCCAGAATGAAGGAGCCAGATAATTTCATCATCTGTTTTGCAATTTCTGAAGTGAGGAAAGCCTGATGCCCGATTGTTGTATTTGGTCTGCATTAGCAAAGGATTGACCATGTTGACATGTTTGGAGCATTGATGGTTTGTTTTTGTGACAGCCAGATAGAAGATTGATCTTGAAATATAATCCATCATTTGTGGTAATTTGTGTGTTGTTTGATAATCTAAGTGGTAACATAGTAGCATTCAGTTGGGGAGCTAGCAGTGACAACCAGTTTGAGTTGGATGATGTTGTTGTATCAGAGATAAATCGGTTCATTCAAGCTTGGACTGCTATATGACCTTTCAATATGGAACTCTTAGTGTTATCTCAGGATCTGTGGGAGTGAAAAATAGAGATCAAAAGTGATCTACTTTGTTAGATGTCAGATATGGTTTGCAGACTCATCTGCTTT
>CATIWR010322258.1:0-18019 GCA_949677035.1 Omphalea diandra | reverse complement strand
AATTGCTGCAGCTTCAAAAACAAAAGGCACAAATTCTTTGAGGACCTGTGGTGAGTGAATTTATAACATCTCCATATTCTACATGCAAGAAGTCACCTCTCCTCAAAATCTGGAAGTAAAAGAAAAAACTAAGAGGCTCATCGACAAAGTGAAGAAACAACAGTAAGAATGGTAGGCATTGGTGTTTTCGTAACCCAAAGCATTATGGATGATGCCTTATATTAATATTTAAACGGTAAAAAACAAAAACTGAGGGCATAATATGATTATTTTGTCTAAAAGACAAGGACAAGAATAAAGGAAAAAATTCCAAAAGTACAATTTAACAAAAAGCAAATAACAAATCTACCCTAAAGCTTTGACTGAACAATGTCTGGAAATGATAATATCTATGATGTACCATCAGAGCAACAAAGAAACCAGATAAAATATGAAATACCTCGTTCAGTTTTATGTATTGTGGTTAGAAGACATCAGCTTTAGGGAATTCATTTCTACAATGTACTTGTTTCCACACCATGGAGCCCGCAATTTTATGTTTCTCAATTGTAAGTTCAATAGAAAAGCAACATTTTTTCAAAGTTGTGGAAATGGCTTCAGTTAACAAACATGTGGAACAAGGAACAGTAGACAAGAAGTTTGGCTCTTAGTCTGATTTGTGTAACAGGTTAGTTTCATAAGCCAAAGCTGGATCAAGCAAAAATCCCAACAGATTATCATCTTGGTGAAGAAGAAGAAAATTAGAAGAAACAAAATTAAGGGCCTAAGTCAGCCCAAGAAACTATCACTTGATATCAATTCATGTTAGGTGGATTATATTCCATCTATTTTCATTTCCCAGATAAGATTTTGTAAAGTTTTCAAAAGCTAACAAGTTACCTTCATCATTCTGGTATGAATCATTATCCTTCTTCTCTGGAACATATTTCTCAAGAAACTGCTTAATAGTTCTCCAATAGTGATCACCACCCGCCAGCCAGGTGTCCATGTGCATGCCGGTAGGGAATTCCACAAAAATGCATTCCGTGTTATGAGCAGCTGCCTTAGCATACAGCATTTGCATATGGGATGGGGGTACCATTTCATCTTGTAATCCAGAGAGAAAAAGGATTGGCTGCTTAACCTGCAATTGAATAGATACCAATGAGAGTTATGAACAGAAAGACTCGCATGATGATTAAGAAGCCATCCTAGGTGGGCTAGTGGTGGAAAGCAAAGATGAAGCCAAAAAAAAAAATTAAAATAAAGATAAAAAAGAGGATACTGAGTTGTATTTCTCAATATCATAACTGCAATTTAAAAAACAACTATCCCAGCACCAGAGAGATATGTGCATGAGTTCTAGTTCATGCACAAACCACAATGAGACATGGAGGATGCTCAACTAGGGATGGCAATTGTTGGGTTTTGCAGAATCCATACCCAACCTATTAGAAAATTTTATATCCGACCTTATTCGTATTGGCATCAGGGAGCATTACGGCAACTATTAGCCAAACTAACATTTTTTAAAATTTTATCTATTTTAGTATTTTTTTTTAAAGAATGTCGTATTTACTATTTTTTTTATTTCAATTCTATTTATAAAATTCATATTTATTTTTTCTTATTCTTTTAATATTAACTATATTAAAAATAAAAATGAATTTTGGATAATATATCTATAAAAAAATAAATAATAATTATAATAAGGAAAAAAGAGTAATATAATTAAATAAATATAGTTTATATATATAATTGGGTTGAATTTTTCCATCACCCAAACATGAGTGGGATCAAAGGAACAAACCCGACCCAACCCATTAATAAATGGGCTGGATATTACTAGCCCCATTTAAAGGTCGGGTCAGATTCCCGTCAGCTTGGGCAAAATTGCCTATGCTCAACTATATAATCTCAACCAATAGAAGAAAACTGGACAGTTTGGCATGGACAACCATAAATTGCCTAATATGGCTACTACTTAATTAAATGCATTAGTATAACAAATTAAAAAAGGTTGAGACTTGAGAGTAAATACCAAGAACTTCTAACAATGAGCCTTACCTGGCCTATGACATCAATGGTGCTCCATGGAGATCGGACAAGGAAGTTAAGAATTTTAGGCCCTTTTGAGTGAGTGCTTCCAATAAACCACCTTAAGAAGGGAAGTAAAACTCCAGCCATGTCCAGAATAGACGTAAAAGTGTTCTCCAGTATCAATGCAGCAATCTGCAAAGCATAGACAATATAACAGATGATGCCCAAAGAATCCCTAGTATAATATAGCTTGAGGGACCTTTAAACTAGAAACTAAATAAAATCCTGTGAAGTGTAAAATAATAATAAAGATAAGAAACTGGAATGAAAATTTGATTGCAATACACAGAAACCATTTAAATCAACTGGAACAACATTCTAGTAAAGGTTTTGTCAGAAATAATGTGTCCAAAGAGGTAAAGTAAATAAAATAAAGGAACACATTACCAAATGACTATTTGAATCTTGCTGCTATTTTGCTTTCTTTCTTGTTAATAAAACAAGACAATAATAAAAAACTAACAAGATCAGGTTTAGCATAGCTCCGACTAAAAATAATATGAATACAATAAACAAAACATCAACAATTATAATGAAAAATTTCTCCATCCAGTCTACGTTATATAAGTCATGAACATTACCTGCACCCATACTTTTGGAAAAAAAATATTTTCCAAAAGAAAAAATCAGATTCACAAGAAGTGAGATCACTACTGTCAAACTATCCACTCCTTTTTCCCTCATACATATTCATAATGTCCACAAGGTGACCGGAAAAATAATGTACTCGGAGTAGCTCGTGACTATTAAGGAGCAAAATGATAGTCATTGGGAAGATCCATTAATAAAGATACAATAAGTCATTTGGCAAGTGCAAGAAGAATTTTGTATAACTAGTATAGAAAATGTATACAACAATATAAGCCATATGAGATGTAGGGCATGTTTGGCATTGCTATTGCAAAAACTATATAAACTACAACATTTTTAAGTTTTGAATATATTTTTAGCTATTAATATAAATAGTTTAATTATCTTGTCAGTTTAATTCAATTGCTTCTTGCGAAAGCTTCAAATATGAGCTTTCTTCAAAACCAACTTTGAGGTCACAGAAACGATATCAGAAAAATCTGTACAGAAAGTTGCTATTATCAATAGCAATGCCAGACATGCTAGTAATGGAGTGTTGAAGATAAAGAGATGAGAAATAATTATGTTTAACAAAAAGAAGTGTAAAATAATGGCAAAATATAGTAGAATAGTACCTTATCAGGGTTGTTTTTGGTCAGCAGAGCCCCAACTGCACCACCAAGTGACCTCCCAAACACAACTATTCTAGATGTGTCAATGTCAGTCCTCTGAGAAAGATGATCCAATGCAGCCTATCAGAGAAAGAAGGCATAACAATTAGAACATAGATAAATTCCAAACAGCAGATATTGGAAGTCAAAGACAAATAGCTAAAAGAAATGCACACCTGAGCATCCCTTGTGATCCCATGTTGAGAAGGGTATCCATCACTTGCTCCATAACTGTATAGGTCACCAAAGAAATGATGCAATTCTTGTCACTCAGCTAGATGAGCAATGCACATGCATGATCAACATTCAGAACATACAACACTTAAAAAAAATCTCGATTCAAAAGTATAACAGCAAATGCATACCCTCGATATGAAAGCATGAACACATTGCAGTGCAATCTCTGAATCATTATGCGAACCATTTCAAGACGGTGAGCAATATCTGGAGGACACAGGTTAAGGACACAACAAAAGACTTCAGACCAACTAAGAGAACAAAAAAAACAGGAAAAAAAAAAAGTAACTCAATATAAGGGTCTTAATAAAAACAATGATAAGGATACTTCCGGCATTCTCCTGGAAAAACAAGATGGTTGGACCTGCAAAATACCAATGACATTACCATCTAAAGTTTGGGAAACAGAAATCTCAAACGAAAAATTTCAATAGAAAACTAACAAAAAGAGCAAACATTCTACATAATAAACAAGAGCCGAAAACTGAAACTAAATAATACGAACGTCATTAAAACTGTGCAATAGATCTGACATGCCAACATAATTAACTAATCAAATCAGATCATCTCTAATTGTGATTTTATCTTCTTTAAACAGACAAAAAAGAATATCGATGAGGACGCATTCTCCATGTTGCATTCATCACAGATTCATAGTAAAGTTACTATCTATCCAGATAAAGTAAAACAGGAACGGCAGTAAGAATGGAACAACAAGCAAATTAAGCTAACATCACTTTATTTTTTAACAATGTTAAGTTAGTCGTAAACAAACCCTAACTAAATGAACAAAAGAAAATGATAATTAATTAGCTGGATTAGAATAGCGATCAAGTGGTGGAGGACCTCGGGAATCAGGGAAGAGCTTGATGAACCAAGAGTGGAGGCGGACGCCGTCGAAGGATGTGAGCCAGACGTCCTCGTAAAAGAGGCGGATTCGGGCGGGCGTAATCGAGTAGGACTTGGTGAGACCCGGTAAGACTGGGACGTAGACTAACTTGTCCTGGAAGGCGACCAGAAGCGCCATCCCAGCAACTACTATGCCGGCCACGCCGTACAGCAAGGCGCCCACGTACGACACCATTTTCCTTCTACTGTTTGTCGTTTTGATCTTTTTTCTTTTATGATTTGTTTTTAGGATTTGATGCTTAGCTTGGGAATAGCAGTGCTATTGCTATTGTTATTGCTATATGATACGAGCTGTGCGTAACTTTCCCCCTTCCTTTTTTTTATTTTTTTTTTTTAAAGGAGAATGCTGATGGCTGGAGTGGGTCCGTTATATTCTTATTCTTATTAGTTTAGTAATATTATGATATTATATTATTTATGCAGCCTATAATCTTTATTATCATATAATTTGTGACTTGAAATTTTGAACCATTTTCGATTGAAGAAGATTTTTTCCATAAATGATTGGTTATAAATTTGCAGCTATTCCTCTCTTAAATTTCAATCGCTTATTTGCGTAAAATCATCAATGAAGCATCAAGTTTTATTAATTAGACTTTATGAATTCTCACTCTTCCTGAATTGAAAAGAGAGCTTCTCTTTGAATTGCTCACAGTCCATGGTAGATTTCTAATTAAGAAATCTTAAGAATTTCAACTTATATCTTTTCCATCTAGCATAAAAGACAATAAAGGTCAAAGAAAGAAATCATGGAAAA
Source organism: Omphalea diandra (assembly GCA_949677035.1). Lineage (NCBI taxonomy): Eukaryota > Viridiplantae > Streptophyta > Magnoliopsida > Malpighiales > Euphorbiaceae > Omphalea > Omphalea diandra. The sequence goes on along the minus strand of CATIWR010322258.1, from coordinate 12,796 downwards.
AGACCTAGTAGTAATACCATCATATCTATTTGTTGGCTGCAGCCGCAAATGTTAATGGATTATACATATATTGATTTTGGCCTGTCTCCATCTAGATTCTTATATATGATTAGAAGTGATCCATCATATTCTTTTATCTCCTTTACCCAAAATGATTTCCATAATCAATATTTCTTCCTTGGTTTGGAATTGGATGCCCAGAACAGGATTTAGCCTCAAGTTTGAGAAATGGATTTATGCCAATAGGCTATTCTAGGTCTACAATCACTTTTCGAATTTTATTAAAAATAATAGCAACAACCATCTCTGGTGTTTAAACAACTAGAGAAACATAGCTTGAATGCACACAAACAATTTATGACAACTAGCCCAAGGAATTTAAACCATAAACCATAAGCTTTGTTTGATCATCTGATATTAAGCAAACACTTGTCAAGTCAGCCAGCATGGACAACAATCAAAAAGCAATCAAAGTGGAAACTCCAACACAAAAACCCTCTTACCTAATGCTACCGTAACCATAACATTAGTTGATGCAAACAGCACAAAACCAAGTCTTAAGATCCTTTTTTTTTTTTTTTTGTCCCCAATGAAAACATAATAGTATATATAGCAAGTAAATAGATAAAGCCAAGGATGAATTGCCTGCCCGATAACATGGTAACCGGACAAGTGATGCACAATGCTAGGTTCCACTGCACATAAGGCCCTCACTGGTTTGCATGCCCCCACCAACATGCGCGGACATTGCTGAGAACCGGTGATCTTGCTGGCTAAAAATGACATCACCATTGGAGATACTGGTGATATTAGAGCAGGTTGTCTTTGAAACACTGGATTGGCCACTTCTTGAGCTACAACTTTCAAATCCTGATATATCATTGCTTTGGTGCAAGTGGAGATTATCCGATACATCATTCCTGCTATTGGAGGTAGATGGATCATGGTGTTGGAGTTTTTTAGTGCTGAGAAAACGTCCACCAGATCCCCTAACCCTATTTAAAGCATGCAGATGCCGAGACTCATGAAGATATGGCTGCATTGCATTCAAGTGACAAAGTAAGACTTAACATGAATCATACGAGGACATTACTATCATTATTATTATCATCATCATCATCATCATCATCATAAAGAGATTAACTTCACAAAACATTAAGTTTTGACTTATAATATAACAGCAACTTAATGAGATTCTCCACAACTTTCTATATGACACTCAACAATAAGAAAATAATGCCCTAACAATATATGCAGTCTATATATACCTTTCGAGCTTTGACAAGTTTGTTCTGAGCCTGTAGCTTTGCACGTGATTGTCTCCTCCTAAGAATTCCATGGTACTGTTTCGCATTAACATAAATGGGTCCATCATCAGTAAGATCAAGTGGCAGTGGGACTCGTGCTGCTGTCATCCCCATCATCTGAGAATCCGACTGAATCTGGTCAGTCTCCAACAATAATTGTACCATAAAAAAATAATAATTTCGATATAACAGAAAACGAAAATAAAGAAGAAAAGAGGCTCTAGTTAAAAGGACTAAAAATCCATCAGAACTACAACTTAGGAATTAAAAATGGCACTAACAGAGAAAATTGCAAAACAATTACACCATGATCAACTGTAAAATTCCTTCAACACATAATACTTATCTGCAATGCATAAACATTTTGTGAAAAAACACAAACAGAAACAAAAAGTTTCCTACATAAAAGCACCTGCATGGCATAAATGTGCTTGCATATCGATGGCAAAGAAACACAATGTAGTGAAAAAAACTTACAATATTCTGTGGCCCATATGTGGTAAATAGTCCATCAAAGTAATGATCAGTACAGGGAAATGGAGCACAAGACTGAAATTAAAGAAGCATTAGTTTACAACAAATCAGCAAATCTTAAGATCATTGAAGAATGAAAGCCTTTAGGTTTTACCACTGAGTGACTATTGTCAGCTTGCAAAGGATTAAGTGTAATTTCTGGAGTACTCAAGAACAAAAATGGCTTCATTCTACCTTCAGAACCCTTCCCACAACTTTCCTCTTGACCTGAGTACATGGGACGATGGCAAATTCAACGTTCAGCAAGCCTAGTAATATACTAGAGCTATAAAACTCAATAATACAAGATAGATTTCCAATATTCAGGTAAAACAGTGTGTTCAGCCACAATCATAAAGCTCAGAGCATCAACATGCACATGATTAATGAGACTATCAACATCAGTGAAAAAAATAGTCAAAGGTACTATTTTCAGCAAGAGAATGGACAAACTAATGCATGTTCAGCTGAACTGTATTAAATTATAAAAACAATGTTAATTATGAACATCGGGGTTAAAATTTAGTATATCCATTAACTGATACAGGGCCAGCATCCTGAATCCAACACAAAAAAAATGGTGAGAAAAAGACTCACCCATAAGATATTTTCACAATGAAATAACAACTTAGATTAAAAGAAAAAAAAATGAAACTGGGTGAAAGAAAATAAACTTAAAGGAAACTCATTCTTCAAGCAAAAAATCATGACAAGTAACTTGTAACAATGAAAGATTCAATGCAAAGAGTAGAAAGAAAGAAGAAGAAACTTCTCGGTTCATTTCTCAGAACTAAAAATAACATCCAGGAAAACAATTCTAGTTGTGCCACAAAAATTGGCAATGCACATGCCCAAAGCCATATATAAAAGAACATGAATGGAGTGCATGAAATTGAGAATAGATGCAATGAAGTACATATCGAATGAGTTTTAAGGACTCATCAACCACTCCAAATTTGTTCCAACAAAAGAAATTGTGGCAAACTGGCATGCAAAGCAGACTATGATTACTGATATGCAAGCACTAATGATGCAGAGCATCCAGAAGCTTCCTTCCACTATAATCTCCACATTTCTAATAATACATAAAACAGATCAAATCATTTGAATAACAAAAGGGTTTGGCATAGGAGGAAGTAATATTAAATTTCATCCATCACATGTAGTTTGGAAGCCTTATGCACTGATTTTATTTTTAAAAAAAAAATTCAGATTTTTTTTCAGCTCCTTAAACTTACCTAGAACAGTAGATTGGCGGAAACAAAAGAAATGATTATTGATCTTCAAAAATATCACAGGAACGAATATTTTGAGTTTTGAACATTTAGCAAAAATATATAAATTGCATTTCACAAAGAAAATGAATGCCATTGTACATTTTCTTGTCCATATCATTTACCAAACATAGAAGTCTATGCTTCAGAAGTTACAAACAAACATGAAAGCAAACAAATTTATGCAAGTACCAGATTCAGATGAAATGCATTGATCTTGAGAGTTGGTTCCCCCAACTCTGCCCACTTCATTGTGAGCTTGACCAATTGATTGAGTAGAAGATGATTCCTGATCTGGGAGCTGAAGGCCTAAATGCTTTGCTTCATGATAAAGTTGGGGTGGAGATTCCACTTCAAAGCTTATATTCTTGGATAAAGACTGTGGAATTTGCTGTTCATTTGCATACCCCCATGATGGTGAGCTAAAAGAAAAGGGGGCTGGACCAAAATTTTTCTTGGGCAAGTTCTCAATTCGTATAGCCATCTAGATCATCTATAAGTCACAAATTTGATGAAAGTTCTTAACAAAACACAGATTCTTTTGGCTGCCTTTTGAGATCACTAATTAGCTGTCTATGAAAACAAGATATAATCAGCTTGGGCTGCCTCAATTTTATAAAATGAAACTACATTATCAAATCAAAAAGGAAATGGGCTGTAGATGAAATTAAAACATAGTGATGATTTAAAAGTTTTGCACAAACAAACAGCCAATGAAGTAGAATCACCTCTTCAAGGAATATGCACAACAACTCAAGTACATCCTAATACAAGAGTGAAAAATGATAAATTAACAGACAATCAAAATTGTGCTAAAAAAGAGATTATGAAAAACACCATAGTTTAAGGTATCAAAAAAAGTATAATTTGAAAAAGAGTACAACACCACTTACACCACCTATTTAATAAGAGTAAACTATACTTCATTATTTGATCAAGGCAATAAACTAATCCTCATTTTCCTCCATCTTTCTCACACTCATTACTAATGCATAAGGAACCTTTTAGGATAAAAGGAATATAGAATTAAATTCTTCACTTATTTCAAACACAATCTTTACTTGAATTAGAATTTTGGTATTAATCTAAAGCATGCCAGCTATGATAATTCAATTGTAAGAATTCTACAATAATATTCATTACAAATGAAATGGAATCCATATTCCAAATAGTTAAGTTTTGAAGGTAGAGCTACAAGTTTTTAAGAACTCTATGCACCATTTATTTGGCAACTAATGGTTGTAGCAGTTTACAGCTTCAATACACAAAAGCTTGTTTTTAACTGGTTTTAAGAAGAATCCCTATTGTCAATCCGATCTTGACATCAAATATTATTTGAATACTGACCTCCCATTAACATGACGATGATCAAACGTTTGTATTTGCACAAACTCCCATGTGCACATATGTATGTAGCACATAAGGAGAAAATGGTCCTAATAATATCTAGCATTAAATCTGTATATAATATAATCTGAAACAAAATCAAAGTTACAAGATAAAAGAGAACTGACTCCTTGTGTTTGAAAATTCATTATGATTACATGAGACAGAAAGTGCCAAGGTACAAAACACTACTTGAAAATCATCTGCAATTTAAAAATAACTTTGCATAGGCATAAGATAATTAAATACACTATTGAAATAGGCACGTATGCAAATTTCCAACAGTTGAGGGTAGGATACACCGAGAGCATTAAAAGAGCCATGTATATATTCATCCACCAAACCCACAAAAGCAATGATGCAAATGAACCTAGATGAGCCACCAATATTGGCATGCAGTAGGGGGGGAAAAAACTCATGTATAACACAGCAGGCCAGCAACCATCTAGAACTAGGCCAATTAATATATTCAGTCATGAGATAATTAATGGGGCTTTCTGTATATGTGCAAGCAAAGAAACTAATTGGAACCTAAGAGGAATGCTTCTATAAACAACCCAATGAATCTGGCACAACCAAATCAAGAAACCGAGCCTAACAAAAGACGAATAGGGTATAGACATAGCGGCATTAGATCCAAGGGGCACAAAAAAAAAAAAAAAAAACCATCCTATTGGGATTTTTTTTAAAAAAAAATTACCATCTTTATACAAGAAAAGCTGAAAGAAACGAAATATCCAAACCCAAAATGCTAAAAAGGTACACAGAAAAAACCCAGAAACAATAAGCAACTTTATTTTCTGAATTGTCTACTTCCATCTTCTCACCATTAACAGCAATGCATCACCATGATCTCAGACTCCACATGCATACATAAAAACAGCAAATAACGTAAAAGAAATTCGACGCCACACCCAAAAAATTTATCACCATCAAGAAACACAAAACAAAAACAAATACAAGAAAGAAAGTTAAAAAAAAAAAAATACAGGAATCAAAATGAGAGAGAGAGAGAGAGCTAGTCAAACAAAGAAAAAGCGTAGAGATTGGATACTAACGGATAAGTGGTATAAGAACAAGAAACAAGAAGGAAAAAGAGAGCGAGACCTTTGGGATCTGGAAAGTCAAGAAACAGCAAAGAAATGAGCTGTTGGAGAGAACTTAGGCATGTCTCCTCTCTTGAAACCCTCTCCTCCACCACCACCCACCAAAGAAAAAAAAAAAAAACTTATCTTTCTCTCTCCAAAGACTGTCTTTTTTTCTCTCCCCCGTCAACAAAGTCTCAATTGTTCTCTTTTCTACTCCTTTTCTTGTCTTCCTTGTTCTTTGCTGTGACAAAACCCCCCCAAGTAAAATAGAAACAAAAAAAAGAAAGAAAAGCCACAAATGAGTAATAATTCCAAGAGAACGAAAATACTCACCATTCACTGCCCACCACCCTCCATTCTTCCTATTTGCTTGTTTTTTTTTTTATTCATTTTCACGTCCTTTTCTTCGAGGCCCACCACACAAACACTCCTCTATACAGGCCCTTGACCCCTTTTGTCTTCTTTCGCAGCCGCCCTTCACTGTCGATCCCTTGGATTCCCAAGCGCCCTTCATGCGGTGACGCTTACGTCGAATTTGATTGGGCCTGGATTTTCCTCTAAATGTGTGAGGGGGAGCGTGTGAGTTAGACATCGGTCCAATGGTTTTGGAAATCTGCATCACCAGCCGTTCCTTAATTTTTCTCCTCGATTCTGACATTATTTCCTAAAGTGCTACCACTACGATCACGCGTCATAAGAAATATTTTCCTTTTCATTTTTTTTTTTATAAATCTCCGTCCATATAATAAATTTAACGCAATTCTATACAAATATAAAATTTATCATTATAATTAAAAAGTATAAAAATATTTAAACCATAATTTTTTCTAAATATTTTAATATTATTGATAATTTAAATATTATTAATAAAATATCAAGTTTTATAATAACTATTTTATATTATTAATAATATTTTTTTTATTTCTTATGACGTTTAATTTTATATTATTTATATTAATATAGTGCCAGAAATAAATTTTTTAATTCTTGGTCATTTTTTAATCCGTTTTACTTAGAGGATAATTAAGTAACAAAAATGCATCAAAAGATGATTGATAATTAATAATTAATATTAACTGTTAACCTCTTTACTATTAATATTGATTAACACCCTTCCACATATAATCTAGATAGTAAGCATGCTTCATCCATTACACTCAAACTTTAAAAAAAATTAAAGAATTTTATAAAACTAATTCACTCACACCTCTATCTAATAAAATTTTTATAAAACCAGACTCATATTACTTATAAAAATGAGAAATAAATAGATTTGGACATGTAAAAATTTTATTAAAAATAAAATCAAACTCACGTCGTACAATAAAAAACAAATTAAATGCTTATTGATATAACTTACAGATCTAGTAATAAATGAAGAAAAACTTACATATTTTCCTTTTAAAATGAATAAAAATTAACCAAAATTATAATATATTATAAAAAAAATAATAGATTTGGTTGGTAATTTGGTGTTATGATTGGCAAGATTTTACTGGCTTCACTTAAAAGGGCTTGACAATAAATACAATAACAATAAGAAAAAATGTTTTTAAAAATGCATATTTTTAACATTTGAAATAAAAGAACAAAAAGATTATATATCTATTTGATTCAATTCAAACAAATTTGAATATTATTTAATAATTTTAGAATACATTTGAATTTAAAATAGTATAACAGTGATAATTTTAGATAAAATTTTAATTTAAACTTTGAATATTTATTATTTAAAATAGAATATATATTGAGTTTTTTATTTGAATAATGAATATTAGGAATATAATATATTGATCACAATTTGAAAAAATTGTGATTTCTATCAAAAAATTTATTAACAAATAGTTATTGAATTTTAGTACTATATATAACTTTTTTTGTTATGAATTAATTTTATTATGTGTATGATATATTTATTTGGCACAAGACGATGATGAATATATTATTATTATTATTATTACTGTTACTACTACTACTGAGGCTTTATTTAAATATTTTATCCATTTAAATGATTAATTTTTTAATCAAAAAATAAATAAATTTGAATTAAATATTAGATAGGTATTTATGGATGATTAAATAGTTATGATAAAAATATGAATAACCGCGATTATTTTCAGTCGTCAATCAAAATTAAGTTTTGCTCATACAAATTTACACACATTTTTTTGAAAACTACACTTGCAGTATCATGTGATGACAATGGCAAAACTCTCGACGGAGGATCATCAAAATAATGTGTTCTCAAGGAAAAATTCGATCCAATGTTTCTTATGTTAAGAGATGATATATATTCTCCTAAAGTCAACAACATGTATAATTCTTACATGCTATTATAGATGCCGAATTCCCGGGATATGATCAATTACAAAGTAAATGTGCAAATAATCACACTTGTTGCCTAGAAAGAGCCTATATGTGCAACATAATTGATTGAGATATGATAATGAGAGGGGGGGAAAAGTTAATAGGTGATCAGTAGCAGTACAAAGAGCCATAGGAAATTCCATGCTCATGCTGCCATAGATCACATATATTGGTTGTTTTTGAAATGCTTGCCTATGAGATATTCATAGCAGCAGGGAATTTATCAATGACAAACTTTGTGAAGTCATGGATCATAACAGACAGTGGCAGAACCAGGGGCTTCAGCCCTTACGGCCGCCGGCGAGATAAAAATAAAGGATTCATGGTAGAGCCCCTGTTATGTTGAGAAAAGAAAAAACAGGAGGCTGAAAGAAAAAAAAAAAAAAAAAAATCTCTCTCCCCAAGTTTCTTTCTATTTCCATTTTACTTTTCATACTCAAAACCATGTCGTTTTGACTAAATGAGAAACCAAAAAAAATTTTTGTCACTTCATTTTGATTAAATAACAAAAAGGAAAAAAAAAATAATGGATTGATTAAACCAAGCCCACCCCTCACACAAAAATAAAATAAAAACCCAATCCTTACACACCATAAGGGGATTGTTATATCATACACTTTTGTTCATATTGAAATATAGATTAAGAATTTATCACACGTGTAAAACAGAAAAAAATAAGTTGTCTTTTTTCATCAATAAATGCATATATACTCTTTTGAAGAGTTATACAAATTTTTTTTTTGTAAATTGTAAATTTTTTTGTATAAACTATAAATTTATTTTTTGTAAACTATAGATTTATTTTTTGTAAATTGTAAGTTTATTTGATATAAAATGTAAATTCATTATTAGTAAATCATAGGTTCATTTTTTGTAAATTGTAGATTTATTTTTTGTAAACCATAAATTTATTTCAGTATAAACTGTATATTTTTTATCCATAAACTATATATTCATTTTTTGTAAATTAGAGGTTCATTTTTTGTAAATTGTAGGTTTATTTGGTATAAATTGTAGATTCGTTATTAGTAAATTGAAGATTTATTATTTTGTAAACTATATGTTCGTTTTTTATAAATTGTAATTTTTGTAATATGTATGTTCATTTTTTATAAAATATAAGTTATGTAAATGGTAGATTCATTTTTTATAATTAAATATTTTGATATTTTTAATTTTTTGTAATATTAAATTGATAAATCTTCCATTTATATCAATTTTGTTGTGAAAATAAAAATAAGTATATTTTTTATAAACATATGAAATAATAATAATAATAATAATAATAATAATGTAATTAAAAACAAAGAATAGATGTATAAAAGTATAAATATATATATATATTTAAAATAAAAATTTGCTAAAAAGTAATAATATTTAAAAGTAAAAAAAAAATTATTAAAAAAAACAAAATAATAACTATAGAAAAAATAATATTTTTTATATTTATTATCACACATGTTTTTAACACCTAAATCTATCGGTGCGTTTTCAACTTATGTGCTATAAAATATTGTGGATAGAGTTACTCGGTCCCCTCTCCCTTGAACCTTTTTTTTTTTTTTGTGTTTGGGCTTAAGCCAAAAACACTGCCATTTTGGCTTAAACCAAAATTTATACTTTTTTTTAAATTATTTGCTATACCAGTTATTAGGCAAGCCAAAACATGCAGACCGAGATTGCTTTATTTTTTTAATTTCTTTTTTTATTCTCTTCATTTTTCCTTTTTTCCCCTTTGTTTCATTTCTTCTTTTTTTGAATAATAATAAAAATAATAATAATAATAATAATCAAAATTCTCATACTTAAAATGTGTGCTTCACAAAATATTTAATTTTTTAAAAATTAAACTCTTCATCCATAATTAAATTAATTTTCATAAAATACATAAATTAATTTAACTTAAATTAATTTATTTACACATAAAATATAATATTTTTGTTTACATAAATTAACATTAAATTTACTTAAATCAAATAATTAATTATTTATAATTAATTATTTGTCGTGGTATAAAGTATTTCTCATAAATTAATTTAATTTCTTAAAAATTAGTAAAATCTTCTCAAATAAATAATTTAAACTGCCCATAACAAACTATATTAAAGTAAATCAATTTAATCAATAACTTAAATAACTTAATATTCTTAACATATTTAATTAAAATTTTTAAACATTTACTTGACATAATTTATTCAAAAAATATAATTAGCATTAAAATTACTTAAATCATATACACAAATTATTAATCTAAATCAATTCCTATGAATTCTTTAAATCTCAATTAAATTCATATTTAAATAATTAATTTTATATCTTTAATTATTTAAATCATTAAACATGTTTTCTTTACATAAACTCATTTCAAAAGTGTTAAATATCATCATGTGCTCATTCAAATTTAATTTCTTCAATATAAAATATTCATTGTACATAACTCTTTAAATATGGTTATTAATAAATAACATAAGTTTAATTAAAATAGCAATCTCATTGATACAAAATAATTTCTTTTTGAAATACTAACTTATACATTAAATAATTTTATTAAACACATTAAAATATATATAATCATCATTAAATCATTTAAAATTATAATTATATTTATAAAAATAGAAGAAAGTATACTTAAAATAACTATGATCACTCCCTCCCCCCCTCAAAATAGATTTCTACTTTAATCTCCTCCTCCTCCTCCTTCTTCTTCCATTTCATTAAAGTTAGTCCCTTAAAAATAGTTTCTAATTTTGTCACTAACAGAAAGAGCATAGCTACCAATTGATATTAATTATCAAATTAACATGCTTATTTATTTAAGTGGAAGGTATTAAATTATATAAAAAACTAAAAAAAGTCAAACTATGATATCTAAATTTCTACCTTATCAATATGGTTGATGAGCACAAACAAATCCTTGTAGTAGAGACTCCTTTTCAACTTTTCTTCCTCAATACATATCAAAAACAACTCATCTTTCTTTTCCCTTCCTTTCTTCCCCAATTCCCCCCCTCTCACTCTCACTCCAAAACCATAATCCATTAGCCCCTCTCACTTTCACCATTGCGTCTTTAAGCTTTATATATATTAATAGCGTAAAAGATGAGAGAGAAGAATACACATGATTACAAATACATAATCAAGCAAATAAAATAAAAAAAAATATTACAATTAATCCCTAAAGACAAGTTGTGGTTCATAGTCCATAATATTAATCATATTATGCACTTGAGTGGCCTTTGATTGGCTTGACAAATCCAGCATTGTCTTGTGGTTCCTTATAATAATACGACAAATAATAATGAATCAATAAATCCAAAACAGTAAGGCAGCCAAATTTAAAACAGAAAAAACTCAATATGCCTAGAAAATATCAAGTACGTTCAGTAAATTTAAAATATAAGCAATAAATAGAAAATTTTGAATTGTCATTTTGTCTGTTGTCCAGTACAAGACAAAGAATCCGTACCCAGTAGGTGGATTCAAAATGCAGAGAGACAGAGAGAGCGTCTTTCTGCGTAGTGGGAAGAGAGAGGTCAGTTTCTGGCACAGGGTTTTGACTGCTATTACAGTCACATGTCATTAACCCACAGCGATACAGACGAACATCTCTTACGCCATACTCACCACCACCACTCGCCCTTCTGTCTCTTCTCACCGCGGGCACAGTACATTTCACTCTTCTATTTTATTATATTTATGATGAGTTTCGATTCCATCACTTTTTGTTTTTATTTTTTATTTTAAAAATATTTTAAAATATCATTTTTATTCTTTTTCATACCATCAAAAATAAAAAATATAAATTTTAGTTTTAAAAATCTTATTTTTTTAATTAAAAACAAAGTAACCAACTGTTGCATTCACGATAACTTATATTCTATCAAGTTGATAAATCAAAAGTCTTACTTACCTGAAATACGTTACAATCTATTTTATTATATAATAGCACTATTTAGAATAAAGAATATAAAAAAATCATTTTTCTTAATAAATTTTATTTATTTATTTATTTATAATAAATTTTAAATTAATAAAATTAGTGATAATTCTTTACTATCATATCATATTATTTTTATAAAATAAAAATAATTTCTTTTAAATATAATTATTGAAACAAAAAATAGTGAAATGAAATGTAATTTATTGAAATCCTTTTAAAATTTAAATCTTCAAATAGGACTTGAAATTTAATTTTTAATAAAATAAATAAATATAGAAAACATAAGTTTTTAAAATATATTCAGAATTTCGCTTTTTTTATTTCTATTTGTTTTCACATTTTATAATAATTGATGCAAGTAAAAAATTGATGAATAGAAAATATTTTCTTAATTAATAAAAATTTTAGCCATTTTTTCAAAAAAAAAAGACTTCATTTCTTCAAATGATAAAATTATTTTTCAAATTTTGATAAATTCATTCAAATAAAATATAAATTACATATATATATATATATATATTAGTATATTTATTATCATCGGTCTCCTACAATATCAATACCTATATTAATTGTTATCAACCAATAATAATCAGCATGATTGATGAAACCCATATATTTTTCATATAACATTTCCGTAAAAAACATCTTTTACGTGAAACAATAATTTTCTTATACTAAATAGTATTATAATTAAAAAAAAAAACAATCCTTTTTTATATATTTCTAATACCAAAAAAATATATTTTTCATATAACATTTTCGTAAAAAACATCTTTTACGTGAAACAATTAGAGCTTTATTGTCTTCCAATTTCTATATTTAAAACAGTTCTTATAATTTATTTTCATTATGTAATGATTGTTTTGACTATTACTTTGTAACTAATGCTATTTCTCTTTTTATTCCACAAAAAAAAAAAAA
>CATIWR010322245.1:0-31858 GCA_949677035.1 Omphalea diandra | reverse complement strand
AGTGTTGATTTTGCAGAATTGAATCAATCCCTCAAGAAGAAATGGAGAAGTTGATGTTTTCCAAAGTAACATGTAAATCGCGACCGCAACCTACAAATTCGCGACCGCGATTCATGTTAAGATATGCTGAAAGTCAAGCAGGCGAAATCGCAGTGTCATTCTCGGCCGCGATCCCTAAAAAGAGAAAACTCAAAATGTCTCAGACGAATTCTCGGTAGATATCTCGGCTGAGTGGCGCTTGCGAATTTCAAAGAAATTCAAGAGGGAAGCAAGTCCACAACCACAACCTGACATATGTCCAATGAGACTGTTGGAAGTCAAAAATCGCGAAGACATCTTGATAGTAGCGACCGCGATCCTTGTGGAGGAAAGCTACCAATTTTTTGTTCTCAGTAATAGGAATAAAAAAAGGTTGAATTAGGGTTTTTGAGTGGTCTATATAGCCAATAAGTTGGTTGTATAACCATATGAAAGTCAATAATCAACTAATCTAGAATCTTCCTTCTATTAAGGTTAGAAACTTAATTGTACAACCAAGTAAGCTAGTTGTACAACCATCTATAGCCTATTTAGTGGTTATTTGTTAGGCTTGTTTTAGCTTATAGGCTTGGTTTGGGCTTGATCCGAGATTCCTCCTAAGCCTTATTTCTTCTTTTTGTGATGTTTCCTCTACACTTTTGAGAGATTCATTGGGCTTGCATCCTAAGGCCTAAAATTCAATGCTCATAATGTTGCATTTTGGATTGTTGGGATATAAGCTTAATGATAAGAACCACATTGAATTTGTCCTTAAAAGGGTGAAAATAATGATGCCTAAAAAGGGGAAAGCTTGGATAAACCTTAAACCAAACCTATCTTCTTTTTATATTTTCATAAGATGTATATTCAATCAAATTAGATGGTTATACATCTAATTTACATAGTTATTCAAACATCTCACCATATGCTAAATAGAGTGAAGCTTATAGAATAGTGATCTAGCTAGCCTAATTGGTTGTGCAACTAAGTAGTTATTTGTACAAACAATCTCTTAATTGTATGGATAATTTTTAACTTTGAAACCTTAAATTCTATAATATTCAATGATCTTATCCATAAAAGAGAGTAAGAAAGATTGATAGAGTGTAACTTATGCTACATAGCATAAATGTACCCCTTTTTCTCTCTATAAATACCCCACCACTTAAGAAGTGCAGAAGGCTATTGATTCCTTAGCAAATTGATGGTAAATTGGACACCATCACCCTATACAAACTCTTTACATATAGAAAACCCAATAGTCATTCACCTACAATCAAAGTTCAAGGTAAAAAGACTCAACATAACCTTCTTTTGCATTAGAATATTTACATCTTGAAGATAAATAATACCATTTAAAGCATTTTTTAGGGTCATAAACTAACCCTCATACACTTCTAGGCCTTTTCTCCCCCCCTCCCTTTTTCCCATTTCTCTCATTCCTTTGAAGTTTTCTACTAACAACAGACCTAAAGGTCTATTTAGATGCCTTATTGTATGTATATACATCTTTGTGGTCAATATAGATGACTAGTTGGTTCATACATACCACCATTCGTATTCATATGCATTATTCATAATAACGCCTCTTTCTCTTCCTCATTTGATTTATAGCTTATTTCTTTGTATTTTAAGCTTAAAATTTATGGAATAAGGTAGGCTTGTAATAACTAAGAAACTCAATTATCTATCATTATCCATATTTATGTTGAAATATTACTTTTAAAGGGGTTTCTTGGCCTTATTTATGGCTTAGTTTTCACCCTCTTTGTCTTTTTTATGTTTGAATTTGTGAATGAAAGGCAATAAAAGATATTTTAAGGCCAATGACCCTTGGATTCTTTTTTTAGTTTTTATTTATTTGGTGTATTCTATCTTTTTCCCTACCATGGCTATACATACAACCTATTAAGGGTGTTGTTAGCCTTTCTCTTGGCAAAACTAGCACTTTCTACATCTTTGTAATGATGATTGTAAATAGATGCTCTTAGGGGAAGGTTGTGAACACCTATGACCCTTTTTAGTTCCCTTTACATTGTGTCCATTTGATGTATGTGATTTGCCTTATCATAATATGCATACAAACTAGTTAAGAGGTGTCTTATAGCCCTTTACATGGCTAAGAGATCATCTTTCCTTTTTCTTTGATTTGTTAGTTATAAATGGGAGCTGATAAAGTGAGGATTTTAAGATGCTAGAGACCCCATAATACTTTCCCATATTCTTTCCATATGAAAGAATGACCTTATTTACATTGTTTCTCTACACATACATACTCTTATTGACATTATGCATATTATGAATGTGTTGCACATCTTTAGTTGAACATTTAAGCATGTTTTTGTATTAAGTGTAACATATTTATATATGAATATCATGCACTCTTCTTGCATACATTGTAGGATCTGATGATGATGTTTTAATGATCTTACTAATAAGGAAAAGATAGGTAATATCTCTTTATATTGAGTTACAGTGATTAAATGTAAAGATCCCCTTTTTCTTACAACTTCTAGTACTAACATATGTTTCCTTATTATAGATTATGAGGCTTGGCTTTTGTTATTATTATCTTAACTAATGATTGCATTAAACCACTTATCTTATAATGTATTCCCCCATCCCTATAGTGAATATGTACACCTATTGTGTTTGATGTGAATATATGGAATAACATTAGATGAATGATTAACTCCAGTTTACACTAAGTAATTATAAGCAAAAAACTTATAATTTTGAATCATAAATTCTCGAAGGTTGGATCTTAAAATTGGACAGACTTGAGGACGCCTGACCTTTTTCCTAATTTGTACCCAATTCATGAACCCAATCTCTGATTTGGTAAAGATGGATTGAGCCTTCTAGTTGACCTATTTGGAGAGAAACCCATCCTCACCTAAAATTTTATCTTGACCAAATTTGGGTTGCAACACTAGTCAAGTTTAGACCACTTGATTGAACGTATAGGCTCTATCAAACTAAAAAGCCTATCCTCAGATCACTTGTTGATCCTTTTATGTGACATCAATTA
Source organism: Omphalea diandra (assembly GCA_949677035.1). Taxonomy (NCBI): domain Eukaryota; kingdom Viridiplantae; phylum Streptophyta; class Magnoliopsida; order Malpighiales; family Euphorbiaceae; genus Omphalea; species Omphalea diandra. The sequence continues at coordinate 28,809 of CATIWR010322245.1, read as the reverse complement.
GGTTATACCAAAATATGATCCCATATCCTCTCGACCTTCTAATGGTCAATAAAAAGATTAGGAGCACAAGTAAAATTTCACTCCTTCAAGTGTAACCATGAACTTAAGGTGCTCACATCCTTTTAAGTTGACCTGACCTTTTCCTTAACTCACACCCAATTCTTGAACTCGATCTCTGATTGGGTAAAAATGGATTGAGCATATCCTCTAGTGAACCTATTTAGGGTTGCAACTCTAGTGAAGTTTATACCACTTGATTCAACATATAGGCTTTATCAAACTAAAAAGCCTATGCTCATATCCCATATTGATCCTTTTACGTGCCACCAATTGGGTTATACCAAAATATGATCTCATATTCTCTCAACCCTCAAATGGTCAATAAAAAGGTTAGGAGTTTAAGTAGAATTTCACTTCTTCAAGTGCAGCCATGAAACTCAAGGTGCTCACCCATATTCACCTAAAATTTTATCTGACCAAAGTTGGGTTACAACTCCGATCAAGTTTTGAACACTTGATTGAACTTATAGGCTCTATCAAACTAAGAAGCATATCCTTTGATCCCTTGTTAATCCTTTTACGTGCCACCAATTGGGTTGTACCAAAATATGATACCATGTCCTCTTAACCCTCTAATGGTTGATAAAAAGTTTGAGAGCACAAGTAAAATTCCACTCTTTCAAGTCCCACCATGAAATATGAGGTGTTCATATCCTTTAAGTTAACATTATTGGTAACTTGTTTAATTTGCTTCTCTAAGTTCCATATATGATTTTTAATATAAGTGACCCTTGCTCCAATTTATCAATCTTGTCTAATTTAGATTCTACTTTTTAATTTTTCAATAAAGAATTTTTGCTTGTCCTACATAGACTTGTCTTCTTGGTGTGTTCAGGGCATATTTGCTTAATTCTATTGTGGAAAACTTGAAGGATTTATGACTTTTGAATTACTTTCTTAATTACCACAAGAGAAATTAAGGTGCTTCCTCTAACTTGAATTATGCACATTTGAATAATGGTTCTTTTGCCTATTAAAATTTGAAACATATTATACCTAATCAAAGGAATCAATGGCAAATTGCCCATTTAATAATCAATGATTGCATGTCCTCCCCATATAACACATAACTCATGGTAACAATTACATTGACATTCACTTCATTGAATCATTTGGTTAAAACATCCTTCTTTACACACAATAATGTAATGGCATTAATGTTATGTACTCTTACAACTCTCCTTTGGCAACTCCGCTCATTCATTCATTAGTCGTTATTAAAGGCCATCTCTTTAAGTAACACGTAAGCCTTTTAAGTAAACTTGCCCATCAAATCTTCTCTAGTAGCTACATCAATAGTTATTTTAATAGAGCGAGTTAACCCATTCTAAAAAATTTAAACAATTAACCAATTAGGTAGTCTATGGTGTAGCATCTCCTTTATAACTCCTTTTATCTCTCTCTCTCTCTCTCTCTCAACTTTTCTCTAAATCATGATGGGTTGCCTGAGTTTTATCATCTTACTGAAAGGCAAATACTTAGCTAAGAATGCATATGAAAGCCCTTCCTAAGGTGTGATGGTGTTGGGAACCATAGAGTTTAGCCATGCATTTGCATTATCTTATAAGGGAAAAGGAAAAGTCTTAATCATACAACATCATTTATAGTTCTATTAATTTCAAACATGGCATATATCTCTAGAAAAGTTACAATATGAGCATTAGGATCTTTAGAGACTCCTCCACAAAACGTCATCTATTACACCATTTGAATTATAGAAGGTTAATCTTAAAATTGTTGGCAGCCATGGTTAGTCTTACTATGCTTGAATGGTTCCCATTAACATTAGGCATTGCATAGTCTCACAACACTTTTTGTGGATTTGCTCTATTCCTAAGAGCTAGTATATCCCCTTCTTATAATTATCTCCTTTAATGTCTTTTTAAGGTGTGGAACATATGTTTGATTTTTAGATGAACTTAATTGCTTCCAAACTTTAAGTACCTCTTATAAACTAAGAAAATGACCTATCGAAAAACACAAAGGGTAAAAAAACAAAAATTATAATAAATAAAAACTAGATTAGTAAGGATGTATGCTTATCCTTGACAATAGTGCCAACATTAGAAAACTTGTTATGGTAAATTTGCAAATGCACAGATTGTAACAAGTAATATAGTGATGAACAAAAAGTAATATAGTGATGAACAAAGTATTGATCTCTTAAGGATAGAGTTATAATTACCAAAATTTATTAAATCCTAATAATATCTAGAAATTTAATTAAATGGAATTAAATTAATGAGGTTCTACTTATTTATTACTTCAAGTAAAATATTATAATGGTATGAGCTTCTAGGGGGTTGAGATTCACCATATCATTTTTCTATAGTTGTAATATAAATTCAAATCTAATTATGTAAGTACTTAATCTTGAAGATGAATTACCTTAAAGTATCTAGTTGCTCTCCTGACCTTTATTAGGTATACTTTTGCTAACTTACGTATACTCTCATAATCACAAAGGATTAAATAGAACTTTTTACGTTGGCTAATTCTTAAACATATCTTAGGTTTATTTTATGCCCAAATACATTCTTAAGTTTATTATTTATTAAACTAATATTATACTCATTTTGGCTACTTGAAATAGTATCTATGCAAAAAATGAGCCCTCAATTATGAAAGAAATTAAGTGCATAAATAATAAATCAAGATATCATAACGATTAAATTGAATTCAATTCATATAATACTCATATCATAATGATGAGTTACTCCTCAATCCCTAGAAACTAAAGCTTAGTTACTCGTAATATTAACCAAAGACATAATGCTTGAAGAAGAAATTATGCTCATATTCAATTATAAGAAAGTTGAAACAAAATAATAAATCTTTTTTCCCATAATGTGCTAATAGGAGTTTACAATGATTACCTTTAATATTATTTGAAATATGTAATTAACACAATGATCAACTCTTTTATTCTCTTCTTCAAATTTTTAGGTGGAAGGATCCTTTATTCTAATTGATTCTCTTCTTTTTCTAATCTGAAACATGCCCAAATAGGAAAAGGAAAATCTGAAATAGGAAGAAAGTTGCTTGAGTTTAAAAGATGTGACCATAGAGTTGCATGACCATGAACAAACCCTTGCAACGTTGCATAGTCGCGTGTGAAGGCATGCAACACAATAGCTCTATTTTTCTTTATTCTTCAATCGAATATAAATTTTCTCCTCTCCTCCCACAAACAATGGGCACGACTAGGCATGAAGCTATGCAACCTTGCAACATAATATTCTTTTGTTTTCCACTTTATTTCCTTTTGAGTGCTTCTTTACTGTCGAGATTAAGCTTATTAACACCTTCCTTATGTTTCTCTTTTTCTTTTTTTTTTTTCCCATTGATTTTGCTCCTTCAAAACAGCACATTCCTTATATTACTCCTTCAAATGCATAAAAAATTCCTTAGAATGCCCTTATTCATCTCGTATCTTCAAGGAAGCAAAATCATCATATTTTGTTCTTAAAATCAAGAGTTAAACATCTAATTTATAAATACAATCCAATTTTTATACCTATTAAATGTGTATAAAAAACACATATTAGGATGATACTCACCTTCACTTAAAATTTTATTCTTGATCAAAGTTGTGTGGTGACTATATTTTTTATTCAAAGGGGCTTAATTAATTTATTGCTCAAATCTTTTTATCACCTGATAATCAGTCCGTCCAATGCTTTTTTGGGTACTATCAAAGTAGTGTCCTTATTCTCTCTGTCCATCAACGATAAAAATAGTGATCAGTCGCACATAGAATTCTGATTGTGTGATGCATACCTAGGTTTCTACATATAATGTACTACAACTCATATATTATGACACCATAAAATTATAAAATAATATATATTAATTTTATTTAATTTTTTCTGCTTTATACATAGTTTGACTTTTAACTATTTTAATTTTTACATGTCAACATCCACGGCAAACAAGAACCCTCACCACATTGAATGAAAACTAAATAACTCTTCCTGTAATATTTTTGTTTAATGAATTAGTCCTTATCAATGGTAGCAATTATTTACATTAAGTAGTGCTCAATCTTATTACATCTTTATCGGAAAGTTAAGTGACGATAATGACTTTGACTAATATGAAGGGAGTAGCGAAAGAAACTAATGAAAATTAAGAATAAATAAATATAAAATATTTTTTAATGAGAAGTGTATTACAATTAATATTTTTATAAATTTTTTATGTAAATAACTTTTATAGAGTTTATTGATTTTTTACTGATTTTTATGGCATTAATGAAATTATGAATGATTGTCAAAAATTTTATTTTCAAAATTTGTAAAAATCTTGAGAAATTTTGAGAGAATGTGAAAGATAATTTTTTTAAAATATTGTATCTAAAATATCATCTAAAGTTTATAAAAATCTATTAATTTTAAAAATCAATGACTTTTTAAATACAGATAAACTTATATGAACTTTATAAAAATTGTAATTGAATACATCTGGATTTTTATAAACTTTTTAAAAGTTGTTAAAAATCTTTAGTGAATATATTCTAGTTTTACAGACTTTTTTAAAGTTTTTAAAAGTTTTTATTGAATACCGTTTGACTTTTAAAGAGTTTTTAAAAGTTATTATTAAATATCCATAATTTTTAAATTTATAAAGTCTTTAATTTTCCTAATTCAATACCCTACTAAAATTCTTCCATGACAATTATCTCATTGTAAAAACAGTGAATATCATACATTAATTTTTGAATACATCTAATTTAAATTTTCAAATAAAAAAGGATTAAAATTTCAAGACTTATTCCATTCAAAATATCTCTTTACGAATTAGATTTTTCTTTTTTAAAATAATTGAAAATCATAACTAGGATTCGATGTCACGTTAACCTCAATTTAAGCTATAGTTAATATTTAAATAAAAAACTATTATAAAAATTGTATTCCTTAAAAAAAGAAACAGAGAGAAAGAAAGAAAGAAGGAACCCAATTTAAAAAGTTGCATTATATTTCAATTTTTAGAGGGATCCAAACCTAAAGTTAGCCCATACGCTCAAATACAAACAAGTGAACATATAATATTACTAACTGAATAAATTCAGCGAGCAGATAACTATCTTTTCTCAATCTAATTTAAAAAGATGAAAGAATGAAAGTATTAATTTGGAATTCTTTTCCAAAGTAAGAAAGCATTTAAGAGCTATATATATTGCGTCTTTAGCAACACTTTAGCGTGTATATGTGGAGCCTTCCTCTTCAGGTCTCTATGTATGCACTAGAAAACAACCATTTCGCATACAAAACACGAAATAAATTAACTGTGTTGAGGAGAATGAATCGTAGTTATTCATGTATTCACATTTTAAATTTTATGACATCTTGTTTCGGTCTTGACTAATCCCTCTAACACAAACATTGCTTGCAATTTGACATGTAAGTTGAGATTCAAAACCTGTTTTTTGTAATTAATTGGGGCATATGTCTTCTGTTCTCTCACTTACCTATTAACTGATGTTGAAAGAACCTAGTAACTTTTCCTGAACAAATCTCTAATAAGCTTAGTGGAAGTATTTTTTTAGATTAAAAAAGTAAACTTGCATGTTTCTTCTTCCAGACTTGATCTCATCAACCTACTAAAGAAAATAGAAATCTTTAAGCAAAGTGTTATGCCCTTGTCTTATCACTGCCTATGCTTTCCTTATGAATTCTAACGAATGGCTGTAAGAACGGGCTTTCAATTGGAATATATCAGGATTTCTGGAACTTGCCCTTTTAAGAAATTATTCGCAAGCTTGATTATGCCTTCCAAAACCTACCATGTGGAGCGAAATATTATATATATATGTGTGTGTGTGTGTGTGTGTGTGTGTGTGTGTATAATTAGGCATCAAACGGGGTCACTAAACTCACGCTTTTAAATACCAGGCTTACCTATCTACGACCATCAATTAACATTTCAAGCCTAGCTAGGTTTTATGTTTACCAAGTTGAAGAAGCTTGAAATTAAATGTTTTCCTGTTTATTACTGAAGCCATCCCTATTTTCCATTAGTCAATTCATAGATGGCAGATAGGGCCATTCTGTTGACTTTATTTGTTCTATTTTTGTTACTCCTGTGGTTAAATATGGACCTGGCAGTAGCATCAAGGCCCCAAGAGATCCATCCTCCAGCTACCCGTACACGGTCTCTAAGAAAGCAGCCCACACCTCCTTCTGTCAACTTGTATGGTATAAATCGTTATAAGTTTACAGAAACAGAAGCTTTCAGGCCAACAAGTCCAGGCCACAGCCCTGGTGTGGGTCATAAAGATCCTCCTGGTGCTCCTTGAAAAATCGCTCCATTCTTACACAGGCTCTGAGATGTGATTGATGATGTTCAAGAAAATAAGAGTTCTCTCAATAAAATAAGATTACTCAAAAAGTTTATGGCTTTTTTGTCCTAGAGTTGAGTTAGAGTTTGAAACCATACTCTACTTTCTTTGGATGCATGCAGATGGTAAGTATATGTTTGCGTGCTATCTATAGATCTTTTTTTCGTGGAATTTCAAATGTTATTTTTGGTTAATTTCCATTATCCATGTTAATGAGTTATTTTGTTTCTTATACACATTCGTTTTCTATGATTTTTATGCTTCCTATATTCAATTTAGATGAGAGAACAATCCATCTATATATTATGCTATTTTATGTGTATATACACACTAGCATTAGTGTTATTTGCACATTTTATTTAATATTTACATATTATATTTTTTTTTCATTTGAAAACATTTAGGATATTATTTGGTAGTATAAATAATTAAATTACATAGAAATATTAATTTTATTGGAATTATTGAATAAATAACATGTATATATCATAAGTTAATAGATTTAATGCATCCCAATAATTTATTTGTTATTACTTTAATATACTTGTATTTGATTAACTAATTGCTATAATTCCCTAATTACTAGATTGTTTTCAATACAAAATTTTAAAAGAATATTTATTTTTTTGTTTTAATTTTTTAAGAACTTAGATTAGGAAAGTAAAAAAGATTATGTAATGCTTAAATATAATAATTAAAAATAAATATATTATTATATAATTTGAATTTATTAATCAAATTATTGTAAACTTTTTAATGAAATATTATAAAATTTTTATCATTAAAATTTAAGTTTATTTCAATGTATTTTTTAAACTTTTATTTTAAAACTGATACAATATTATTTAATTCACAAAAATTATTTTAAAATTTTTATATGAGGAAAATAATAATAAATATACTTTATCTAAAATCTAAATATTAAAAATATTAAAAAATAATCTTACATTGGTTTACCATAAGCTAAATAATATTTTTGTATATTTTTATTATTTTAATTTGAGTATAAATTTTTAATAAAAGGTATTTATTATGTTATTTTATAAATCGGCATCAAAATCTATAATTAATGTATTAATATAGTATCTTTCATAAATATTCACAAACAAAATAACCTCATACATAGTGATTATAGATAAAGAAGTCATGTCGGTCCTTTAACACCAAAATGATGGTTGAATTGGTGAGAATTTAAAAACTATGGAGGAAATATAATGAATTTGGAGATTAAAAGAGAAGGTAAGAGATGAACACATCATATTTTATAGTGGTTCGAGTGTCAATGAACCCTATATCCACTCTTTAATTTTTCACAATTGGGTGTTCTGTTATCACTAAATGGTGTTTTCAAGCTCACACCAAACTTGTACACTTTGTGTTTTATGGCTTACACACAACCTTACAACTTATGTTTTAAGGCTCACATAAGGATACCTCTCAAGTGTTTTCCTAAAGACTCGCACTTAACCTATACAAGAGTTTTACAGTTAGATTAACTCTCAAACCTAATAACAATGGTATTTAATGCTTACACCCAATAATATCAACTCACATACAAAGAATTTAAGATTGAGAAATAAAATTGTAAGAGTTTGGTTGTATTCAATGTTATTCTCTTACACTCATGTATGTTTAGTGGAGTATTTATAGGCAATAACCACCAAAGAGATGTTAAAAAGAGGCAATAACCATCAAAGAGATGTTACAAAGAGGCAATAACCACTAAAGAGATGTTACAAAGAGGCAATAACCACCAAAGAGATGTTACAAATAGGTAATAACCACCAAAGAGATGTTACAAAGAAACTATGTCTAAATCTCTAAGGCAAGCGAGACAAATTTTGCATTAAATGCCTATTAGACTAATTTAGTGATCGTGACTGAAATATTATGGTCTTGAATTGCCATTTTACACTAAAAAGGTTGAGATCGCGGTAGAGAACCTCATTTGTATCTAACGACTAGTCTATGTGGCATGTTGTCATTGGTCTTCCAAGAAAAATAGTCGTTATGTTCATCCAACCAACCAAAAGTCGCGATTGCGATTCAAGTTCTTCTTGGAAAGGACTCACGCCACGAATTATTTTGTTTAATAAGGAGAAAATACTTTAATAGATTGTGATCTCGAAAGTTATTTCACCCTCACAAATTTTAATATGTCAACGGTTATTTTGGACATTTGGCAAGCTCTAATTGTGGATTTGGTTTCCTCTAATTAACTATAAAAGTCATGGTCGCAACTAGCAACACAATGGTCACTACTAATTCAATCGTTTGAATACCGTGTCAATCTTGACAAGGTTGCAACTACAATTTGCTCCATGAATCTTTATGGTTAAAATTCATCCATTTCTATTGCAATGTCGTGGTCGCGATTTATAGATTCTTGACTGTGAATTGATATGCCTTTCACAATGTTTGAGATTTAAACTCCCATCCAACTTTTAATATAAACCTATCTTGAAACTACAAAATCAACACTTAAAAAAGATGTTAGAACTTATCAATTTATATTGTCAAGATCAAAAAAGACCTTTGACCTAGGTTTGGCTAACCTAGTCCAACAATCTCTCTATTTTTTATTTTGACAACTTAGATTGATTTTGCGAAGGGTAATGAATTGCATAAGTGTAAAGTTGAGAAGGTTAACATTTTTTAAAAAATTAAACTTATTGAGAAGCTAATAAAATTGAAAAGAAATGACTAAGTTCAAAAAAATTTTAGATTAGATTGCTCTCCCTCAACTTATACTTCCTTTGATTATATGTCATTTCACTATTTCTCTCCCCTTTGTCAAGATCAAAAAGAGAATATAAAGGGATTTAAATGGTAAGCATATCTGACATGATTTAAATAGAAATTTGTATAAAGTGATTAAATTGAAGAGTGATCATGCTTCATGAACAAACATATGAAACATAAAGTGCAAATAAATTTATTGAGATAAACAAAAACATAGAGATGTGGGATCACAAACTTAGGTCATAAGACCAATAAAATAAAAACAAACATAAAAAGATTACAAGCTTAAGAAAAAATACTAAAAGATTTGAAACCTATCATCATCTACAGAGTCTTCAATTTCTTCGTCTCCACTTCCACCTTGTGTTTTATCCCCTTTTTCCACCTCTTGATCTTTTTCTTCTTTTGGAGTATCCTCCCAATCCTCAAAATCAAGGAGGTGGTAAGGTGTAGCACCCACCTTCTCTTGAAGATCCACCAAGTCACTGTGGAGGTGAGAAATTAGAAGAAATCTCCTCTTGATCATCTTCATTACTTTGTCCAATTTCTTATTAATTGAGGAAAAATAGATGGCAGAAGACTTAGACTTTGGTTTAGGTTTGGGAGATGGGATTTGTTAGACTAGGAAGGTTAATCCTAGGTTTAGGAACTCTTTTGATCTTGACAAAGGAGATTGATAATTATTAATGGTTTATTTAAGTGTTGTTTTATAGAAAAAAGTAGGATCTTCAATTGAAGTTGGATGGAGCTCTTAAACTCCAAGTTGACTTCTAAATCGTGAATGCAATCTTAGATTTGCAACTACGATCCATGAGAAGACTTGCTAGAAATCAAACAGGCAAAATCACGGAGCCATTCTCCTTCGTGACTCACCCAAAAAAAGGAGTCCAAAAATGACAGACTGATTCGCGGCCTATGTAGCGTCCGAGTTACAACCACGATCTTCAAAAAGCCTCAAGAGGGAAACAGGTCCACAACCAAAGCTTGACAAATGTCCCAAGTGACTATTGAAAGACAAAAATAGCGAAGAAAACTTGTTAATAGCGATCGCAATTTGAGAAGTGGAAGATGTTATTTCTGACAGATGAATTTGCGTCCTAAGTTGTAGCCCACATAAAGAAATTTGCAACTGCTACTTTTGTTAGCAGAAGAAACGCAACGGTTATATTTTCTTAGTGAACTAATGACAAAAAGACACATGGACTAGCCATTAGACACAAATGGGGTTTTCTGCTATAAGTTTTAGCTCCCGTATGAAAATTTGAAATTCACAATCGCAAATGAGCACTAGCGACCGCGACTTCAGCCTGACAAGCAATTAATGTATAATCTGTCTAACATACCTTGAAGATTTTATACTAGTTTTATTACAACGTCTCTTTGGTGGGTAGAGGCTATAAATACCTCACCAAACATATGTAAATGAAAGAGAATTGATAACTTTGTAACCAAACTCTTGCAATTTTGCTACTCAATCTTTTCTATTCTTTTAGAGATTATTTGGTGTGAGCATAAACACCATTTGTAAAAGTTATAGTGTGAGCCTGTAAAAACACTAAGAGAGGTTATTGTGTGAGCCTGTAAAAACACAAGTGTAAAGGTTATTGTGTGAGCCTTCAAAACACAAGTGTAAAAGTTTGGTATTAGCTTGAAAACACCATTGGTAGATAGTGGAACACCTAATTACTGAGAATTAAAAAGTGGATGTAGGGTCAATTATACCCGAACCACTTTAAATCTTATGTCTACTTTCTACTCATTCTCTTCCCTATCTTCTTGTTTAATTTTAATACACCAGTTCAACCCCCCCCCCTTCTTGTTGCCTAAGGTTAACAAGTGGTATCAGAGCCAAAACACTCAAACAAACCTTCATTGGTGAGTAAAAGATCATGGCACAAGAGGGAATCTACTCACATCTTAAGCCTTACTTTGATGGTTCTAACTATACTCATTAGAAGTATAGAATGGAAATCTACCATGACATAGATGTGGTGGACCTTTGGGATGTGGTTGTTAAAGAATGGAAGCCACCCACTAAAGTAGTGGATGGAATTGAAGAACTTATCCCAAGAGAAGAATGGGTTGAAGCTCACCGGAGATCAAATGGCAAAAATAAGATAGCAATGGTCTTTCTTCTAAGCTCTCTCTCTAGAGAAGAGATTGGAAGAGTGTAAAATTATCAAACTGCACATGCCATTTAGAAGACTCTAAAGAACTATCATGAAGGCACAAGTCTAGTCAAATCAAGCTATTTGGAGATGTATGTCACCAAATGGAAACTCTTCATGATGAAGGACAATGAGAGCATCACAGAAATGACAAATAGGCTCTTGTCCATTGTCACCAACATCAAGAAATTTAGAAGAGCTTTCACCAATTATGAGGTAAACACAAAAATCCTCAAAACTCTTCCTCTAGATAAATTTGATGCTAGAGTTTGCAGCATATAAGAGTCCAATTCGGAGATTGGGAAGGTTCCAACCGATGTGTTGATAGGCAAACTCTCGACTCATGAGTTGGCCTTGGATGAACAAATGAAAAAGCTAAGAAGCGAAGGAGATAAACAAGAAAAGGAAAGAAGAACTCTAGCTCTTAAGTCTTCAACAAAGGAGGAGAAGGAGGTAGAAATCACATCAAGTGATGAAGAAAGTAACAAGGAAGAAGAGGAGCTAGCAATGCTCTCTAGGAGGATAAAGGAGTTGACCAAGAGAAGAAAAGAAATAAAAGGCCTCAAGAAGACAACTCCTAGTCCAAGAGAGAAATCCAATGAAGTCACTTGCTATGAATGTGGCAAGCAAGGCCACATCAAGTATGAGTGTCCCAAATTAAAGAAGAAAAAGAGATGGGACAAGGAGAAGAAGAAGAGCTTTTCAGCCACTTGGGATGCAACACAAGTGAAGAAGAGGAAGAAGGAGAAGTTTTCAATGTTTGCTTCATGACACAAGAAGACTCTACTAATGAGGTAAGTACTTCTTCTCATTCTCATTCTGATTTCGAATTTGATAAGATAGATGAAGAGCTTCTAGAGGCTCTAACCATGAGATGTGACAAATACAAGTCACAAATGAAATCTTACAAAAGAAAATATCTAAAGCTAGAGGATGATTATAAATCCCTCAATGACATTGTAAGAGAATTGAGAGCATCTAATGATGAGCTCAAAAAATCAGTGGATAGTCTTTCTCTTTCATCTTCTTCTATGGCTTCACTTAGAAAGGAGAATGACACTATAAAAAGGAGAAGTTATTGAGCTTAGAAGCTCCATCTCCAAGTTTTATAAAGGAAAAAAAAGCTTTGGATGCATTGATTGTATCACAAAGACCTCCACTAATTAGATATAGTCTAGACTTTAATGGAGCCTCCTCATCATCTTAAGCCATATTTGTCAGATCTTCAGAACCTCAAACATCAAACATTGAGGTAATTGGAAAGAAAAGTGCTCCTAGCACTAAGCCTCCTAAGCGCAAGGGCAAAAGGAAGGCTCTTCCAAGCTCTAGAGCCAAAACTCAAAGAGCTAACCATGCCTATATGTACAACAAAAAGCATGGTCATTCTCATAAAAGATCTTCTACTCCTACTCATCATACATGTTCATGCATGCATTCACATGACCAAGGTATGAGAAGGCCTCCTACTCATACTAAATTTGTGCATGGGAGAAAGACTCCTAAGTCTAAACTCCAATGCCATTATTGCATGAGATTTGGACACATTAATATTCATTGTTATATTAGGAAGGCTCACCTTAAACTAGAGGACCCTTCATCTTCTAACCCCCAAGGACCCAAGTATGCTTGGGTACCTAAGAAAAGGTAACTTACTATTGTTGCGTAAGGGAATGTGGCAACCACTAAATCAAGCAATTGACATATGGATAGTGGATGTTCTAAACACATAACAGGAAATAGAAGACTATTCACAATATTGAAAGAAAAAGAAGGTGGAGATGTCACATTTGGTAACAATGCCAAGGGTAAGGTAATTGGCATTGGAACCGTTGGTAAGAATGGGTGCTCTTTAATTGATAATGTTCTTTTAGTTAGCGGCTTACAACATAATTTGTTAAGTGTAAGCCAATTGTGTGACAAAGGTAACAAAGTCACCTTTGATCCTAGGGAATGCCGAGTCACCACTTTAGTGGATGATTATGTTATTTTCAAGGGTGAAAGGAAAGGCAATACCTACTCAATTGACTTAGACAATTTGGCTAACCAATCTTTTTAAGTGTCTTATATCTAAGAGCAATAAAGCTTGGTTGTGGCATAGAAGGCTTGGACATGCAAGCATGAATCTTCTTCAAAGCCTATCTAAAGGAAAGTTAGTTGAAGGACTTCCAAAGCTTAATTTCTCCAAAGACAAGACATGTGGTCCATGCCAAATAGGGAAGTAACACAATACCTCTCACAAAGCCAAAAATGTTGTAAATTCAACTAGACCTCTTCAACTTATCTATATGGACTTGATAGGACCCATTAGAAGTGCTACCCTCGGTGGAAAACACTATGCACTAGTCCTTATAGATTACTATTCTAGGTCTACTTGAGTATTTTTTTTAGCTCATAAGAATGATTCATTTGATGCTTTTAAATGCTTTGCAAAAAGGGTTTAAAATGAAAAAGGTTACTTCATATCTTCTATTAGAAGTGACCATGGAAAGGAATTTCAAAATGAGTCTTTTAAAAATTATTGCTTAGAGAATGGAGTTTTTCATAATTTTTCAGCTCCTAGAACACCATAACAAAATGGTGTTATAGAGAGGAAAAATAGAACATTAGTTGAAATGGCTAGAATAATGGTCAATGAGTATTCTCTACCAAATTATTTTTGGGCCGAAGCCATTAACACTGTATGTTATATTGCAAATAAAGTTTTTAAAAGATCCATTCTCAATAAAACTTCGTATGAGCTATGGAATGGTAGAAAATCCAAGATATCGTACCTGAGAGTATTTGGATGTAAGGGCTATATTTTGAACACCAAGGATAATCTTGGGAAATTTGATTCCAAGACCAATGAAGGAATCTTCTTAGGTTATTCCACCTCCAGCAAAGCATATAAAGTCTTTAACAAAAGTTCAATGGTAGTTGAAGAGTCTATAAATGTTGTTTTTGATGAATCTAGTAAACTTGATCTTAGGAAATGTATTTTTATTGATGATCTTATAGGTGATCTTGAAAAGATGAAATTGGATGATTCTACAAGAACAGTTGATAAAGATAAAGAAAAAGGTGATTCATTAAGAGTAGATGAAGACCGACATCATCAACAACAAGTAGAGCCAAGCCAAGCTCTACCCAAATATTGGAGATTTTCCAAGATTGGAGATTTTCCAAGTATCACCCCAAGGACTTGATCATTGGTGATACATATGAGGGTGTAAGTTTTAGATCTCAACTTCATCATTTAGATAATAATCTTGCATTTGTTTCTCAACTTGAGCAAAAATCAATTGATGAGGCTCTAGAAGATGAAAGTTGGGTACTTGTTATGCAAGAAGAACACAACCAATTTAAGAGAAATAAGGTATGAGAACTCGTCCTTAGGCCTAAAGAACACCCAATCATAAATGGGTGTTTAGGAATAAGTTAGATGAATAAGGTTTCATCACTAGAAATAAAGCCAGATTGGTTGCTAAGGGATATAACCAAGAGGAAGGCATAGACTATGATGAAACCTTTGCTCCCATAGCAATATTAGAGGCCATTAGGATTCTCTTAGCATTTGCATGTCATATGAATTTCAAACTTTTTCAAATGGATGTGAAAAGAGCTTTTTTGAAATGGCATTATAGAGGAGGAAGTCTATGTTGAACAACCTTCTGGTTTTGAGTATCATTGTTTTCCAAACCATGTTTTCAAATTGAACAAAGTCTTGTGTGGTTTGAAACAACTTTAAGAGGTTCATATGAAAGGCTTAGTTCAATTCTCTTGCAAAATGATTTTAAAAATGGAAAGGTAGACACTACACTATTCGTTAAAAAACACAAGCATGATACATTAATTGTTCAAATCTATGTTGATGATATTATCTTTGGTGCTACTAATGAATCTCTTTGTAAAGATTTTGCTAAGTGTATGACTAAGGAGTTTGAAATGAGCATGATAGGAGAGCTCAAGTTCTTTCTTGGTCTACAAATCAAGCAATCCAAAGAAGGGATCTTCATCAACCAAGCCAAGTACACAAAGGAGATACTAAAGAAATTTGGCATGGATGGTTGCAAGGTAGCTAAAACTCTAATGAGTAGTACCATCAAGCTAGACAATGATGAATCGGGTAAGGTGGTAGATGAAAAGAGATATCGAGGTATGATTGGATCTCTACTTTATCTTACTACTTCTAGGCCATATATCATGTTTAGTGTTTGTATGTGTGCTAGGTTCCAATCCTCTCCTAAAGAGTCACATTTGAATGTTGTTAAAAGGATTTTTTAAATACTTGCATGGCATAAATCACCTAGGGTTATGGTATCCTAAGGAGTCATCTTTTAGCCTTGTAAGGTATTCGAATGTGGATTATGCAGGCAGTTTATTCAATCGAAAAAAACACTTTCGGGACTTGCCAATTTATAAGTGAATGTCTAGTTTCTTGGTTTAGTAAAAAGCAAGTATCAATTGCCTTATCCATCACAGAAGCCGAGTATGTGGTTGCGGGTTATTGTTGCACCTAAATTCTTTGGATGAAACAATAATTGAAGGATTTTGGCAAAGTAGTTGATCACATTCCCATTAAATGTGATAACATAAGTGCTATTAATTTCTTTAAGAATCTCATCCAACATTCTAGAAGTAAACACATAGACATTAGACATCATTTTCTTAGAGATCATGTGTAAAAATGTGATGTTGTGTTGAAATTTATTGATTCAAATCATCAATTAGCAAATATTTTCACTAAACCTCTAAATGAAGAAAGGAAGAACTTCATTAAAAGAGAATTGGGAATGCTTGATGGAAGCTCCCTAAAGTGAAAATTTTTTATCTTATATGAAATATTGCTAGGTGTATTGATATTTGTTGATTTGTGATATTTGTGGGTGACAGAGTTAAGTGGATCACAATGTTTTTAAAATTCAACTATCTTTCATTGATGACTCATAATTCAGAGTCGTTATTTCTTCTTCACGATTGTGAATTACAAGTCAATTTCACCTGGTTGTCAAACATAAATTCACGGTAGCAAAATTTCTTCTCCACCGTGAAATTTGTCAGATTTTCAAAATTTTGATAGTTAAGGCATGCACTCTCGAGGAAGTTTTGTCTATTACTAACATTTTTCAGAATTCACGATCACGACTTGAAAAATTGCGGATGTGAATTTAGGTAACCGTCTACCATTTATGAGATTTGATGGCCAACCATTTTCAACCCTTCATAACTCTTCTTCTAGTTGTTGATATGCCTCTTCAAAGGCTATATAAACCCCTCAAACAATATTTTTCATTACTTCATCTCTATTCTCAAACACTAAAACCCTTCTAGCATCAATCTTCTTCCAACTTTCTCTCTTAATTGTAATGGCCCCTAAGAAAATTTCTAAAGCAGATAAGGGCAAAGTAGTGGCTCAATCTTCTAGCCCCCCTGTTGTTCAACAAATGAAAGGTGTAACTAAAGAGGAGAATGAAAGGTATAAGGCCAACACTTCTAAAATAATTCTACCTAACAAAATTCCTTCATCCTTTCTCTTGGAGACATTTGGCATCAACAATGAAGTGCGGGCATTCCTATCGAATCTCAGATGGAACGAGTTCATCTTTCGAGATGAACCTGGCTACGAGGAGGGGATGCGGGAATTCATATGCACCGTCCAATTAAGCAGAAAAGCCAAATCTCCCGCAAGTCAATACGGGTTAGTATTCTGGGCATTTGGCAACCCTTTTTATATAACCTTTGACCAAATTTCATCCCTTTTTAACTTGCAAGTTGAAGAACACATTCCTTTCATCATCTTTGCATTTGACGTCATCTACTCTGAATTTTGATAAGAGATTTCTATCGAAACCAAACACGACCCTCGTTCCTCACTAGCCAAAGACATAAAGTCTTTACCCCTTTAGATCCTTCATCGCATCATCACTTTCTCAATCAATGCAAGAGGTGATGGCAATGAGAAGGTATCCCAAAAAGACTTGCCATTTTTATTCTGCCTTGTCAAAAACAAACCAATCCAAATCGGTCGATAACTTGTGGATCAATTGATTTACATGAGTACAAAGCCAAAAAGCCAATTTCTCTTGCCCTCCCACATTACTGCCATCTACATATATGTTGGAGCACTTGATGAGGAAAAAGAAAAATTCCTTACTAAGAAGCTCCTTCCATCCTAAAGCTTTCTAGACCTCACCTACTTGATCAATGCTAAAGCCATACATCTGGATACTTACGCTTATACCTTAGGTGCTTTCAGTGCAAATCGGATGGAAAGTTGATAAGCCTCTAAAAGGAAGAGGCTCCATATAGAAGAAGGTATAAGTGATATTCCTCTTCTGCCTCAACAACCAAAGTCCAAGTTTTCTCTTACCACCATCAATAACAAATTGGACAAACTGAAGAGGATGATGAAGAGAAGGTTCCTCTTCCTTTCACACCCTCACAGTGACATGGTGGATCTTCAAGAGAAACTAGGAGTTCCTTCTTGTCACCTTTCGGACTTTACTAAGTTTGATGACACTCAAGATGAGGATGGCAATAAAGATATTGAAGATGGGGATAAAGCTGAGAGAGCCACATAAGAGCAAACAACAATCACTTATGGAGATGATGATGATTATCCCAGTTCTAGCTTAGGAATCTTTTTTTTTTATTTTCTAGGTCTTTGTTTAGTTTGTTTTTATTTGTTTTTAACTATGTGTGATCCTACAATTGTTAATAAATAAAGTGTATTTTTCTTGCAAATACTTGCTTTATGTGATTGATACATTTTCTTTATGGTTTACTTTCTTATGATTGATCCTAATCCATACTTATGTTTGTTCGCATTCTCCTCTAACGCCCTCTTTTTGATCTTGCCAAATGGGGAGAGATAGACACTAAGGATAATCTAAGTTTTAAGTCTAAGGGGGAGTAAGTAATAATAACTTTCAACCATAGCATAAGTTGAGAGGGAGCTTCATTCTATCACACTTAGGATTTTTAAGGCATTTCTCTTAAATTAATTGAATGTCATACTTAGGATTTCATCTTAAATGTTCATTGATTTTATAGTATTTTTAACTTCACATTTCTGCATCTATCTTTTAACTTTGGATCAATCAAAGTTGTCAAAATCAAAAAAGGGGGAGATTGTTGGACTAAGAAGGTTAATCCTAGGTTTAGGAATTTTTTTGATCTTGACAAAGGAGATTGATCATTATTAATGGTTTATTTAAATGTTATTTTGCAAAAAATAATAAGATCTTCAAGTGAAGTTGGATGGAGCTCTTAAACTTCAAGTTGACTTATAAATTGTGACTGCAATCTCAGATTCGCGATCGCTATCCATGAGAAGACTTGCTAGAAATCAAACAGGTGAAATCATAAAGTCATTCTCGACCGCGACTCACCCAAAAGAAGGAGTCCAAAAATGACAAATTGATTCGCGGTCTATGTAACGTCAGAGTTATGACCGCGATCTTCAAAAAGCCTCAAGAGGGAAACAAGTCCACAACCAAAGCTTGACAAATGTCTCAGGTGACCATTGGAGGACAAAAATAGCAAAGGAAACTTGTTGGTAGCGATCACAATTCGAGAAGTAAAAGATACTATTTCCGACAGACGAATTCGCATCCTAAGTTGTGGCCCACACAAAGAAATTCGTGACCACTACTTTTGTTAGCAGAAGAAATGCAACGTCTATATTTTCCTAGTAAACCAATGGCAAAAAGACATGTGGACTAGCCATTAGACACAAATGGGGTTTTTCGCCTCAAGTTTTAGCTCCCGTATGAAAATTTAGAATTTGCGACTATGAATGAGCAGCAGCGACTGCGACTTTAGCTTGATAAGCATTAATGCAGAATTTATCTAGCATACCTTGAAGATTTTATACCACTTTTATTGCAACATCTCTTTAGTGGGCAGAGGTTATAAATACCTCACCAAACAGATGTAAATGGAAGAGAATTGATAACTTTGTAACCAAACTCTTGCAATTTTGCTACTAAATATTTTCTATTCTTTTAGAGATTCTTTGGTGTAAGCATAAACACCATTTGTAAAGGTTGTAGTGTGAGCCTGTAAAAACACTAAGAAAGGTTGTTGTGTGAGCTTGTAAAAACACAAGTGTAAAGGTTGTTGTGTGAGCCTCAAAAACACAAGTGTAAAGGTTGTTGTGTGAGCTTTCAAAACACAAGTGTAAAAGTTTGGTGTGAGCTTGAAAACACCATTGGAAGATAGTGGAACACCCAATTACTAAGAATTGGGGAGTGAACATAGGGTCAATTATACCTGAACCACTATAAATCTTATGTCTACTTTCTATTAATTCTCTTCCCTATCTTCTTATTTAATTTTTATATACTAATTCAACCCCCCTTCTTGGTGCCTAGGGCTAACAGGATTGGTTTAACACCCTCCTCTATCATAAGCCTTTTCCTTTTTAAGGCTTGAGTAGTCTCATGCCTTTTAGCCCCAATTGATCCCAAGGTATAAATATAAGTGTCAGGGTGAATAGCCTTAGCATTGAAAAGGTAGGGTAAATCAAGAAAATTTTAGGATGACAGATATTTCTTAGTGAGGAATTTCTCATTCTCCTCATTAAGAGCTCCCACATAGCGATAAATGGTTGTGATATGATAGCGTAAGAGCAATTAGCTTTTGGGCTTCATACTCATGTAAATTAATTGATCCATAAGGTATTGGTCAGTTTAGATGGGTTTGTTTTTGGTTAAACAAAACAAAAATTCTAGGCCTTTTTTGGAGACTTTTTCATTCCCATCACCATTAGCATTAACAGAAAAAGTGATAATACGGTGAAGAAGCCAATTTGGAAAGGTGCAAATATATTTGGCCAAAGATATTTCTCAGACTAAAATTCGGGGTAGATGATGTCAAGTGTAGAGATGATGAAAGGGATATCATCTCCTACTTGAAGATTGAAAAGGTTATAGAATTGTTTAAAGTGATAAAATAAGGGTCCTCAAATGTCTAAAAAACTAACCGTACTTAGCTGCCTTTGATTTTGCTCTTCGACTTAAGGTGACCGTGCACATAAACTCCTTAACAATTTTTTTGTATATGGGTTCATCTCAAAAGATGAACACTTTCCAATCTAAGTTAGACAAGAAAGCATGAATTTCATCCTTGATTCTAAGGGATTCAAAGAGAAAAGTAAAGGAAATTTTGTTGAGTTAGATTATTTTATTGGAGTTGGCTTTGTATCAGTCTTTCTCCTCTTTTGTTATCCCTTTCATCAAGTGAAAGGCATAAAGGCCAACAAGTTAGGTTATGCCCTTGCCATTTTCTACTTTAGAAAGTTTCTTGGATGCCATGATAGAAGTTTAGAGAAATTTATAGATTTGAGAAAAGAAATTGGAGATAGGTGAAAAGAATAGGTAAAAGTGAAATAGAGGGGTGTTGGAATGGTTTAAATAGGTAAAAATATTATGAAAAACGATAATAAATGACAAAATTTCCATTAAATGAAGGGGTGGCATCAGTAAGTAGTGAAATTAATTAATGTTTGACAGTTACTCTAATTCGCGATCACAAACCTCAAGTCGCGACCGCTAATTACAAAATTTATGAGTAACAGTTAAGAATTCTATAGAAATCAAAGGAATCAATGATAAAAACTTTAAATTTTGAAAAAAAAATC
Organism: Omphalea diandra; assembly: GCA_949677035.1. NCBI lineage: Eukaryota > Viridiplantae > Streptophyta > Magnoliopsida > Malpighiales > Euphorbiaceae > Omphalea > Omphalea diandra. The sequence goes on along the minus strand of CATIWR010322245.1, from coordinate 7,877 downwards.
ATGATGGCAATCTAAAATCAGGACAGTGAATCAGAAGTGTGATAGAAAGTCGATGAGTGCTTGTAAATTGTGATAGTGATTTCATCATAACAACCGCGGATTACAAAGCAAAAGAAAGAAAAGAAAGGAAGAAAAATGGCTTTCTAAATATGATCCACTTAATGTAATGATGATTAATTCAAACAAATTGGAATAGAAAAGCACATTTAGATAAATAATTAAAACATCCAAAGTAATTAAATACACATTTATTAAACACATCATTCAATCATTCAAATCAACAAACTTAATAAAGAATATGCAATGGGATCTAATTTTCACCCTAGGGAGCTTCCATCAAGCATTCCTACTCCCTTTGTTTTAAGTCCATCCTTTCTTCATTAAGGGGTTTAGTGAAAATATTTGCAAGTTGATGATTGGTGTTAATAAACTCTAACACCACATCATAATTTTGGACATGATCTCTAAGAAAGTGATGCCTAATATAAATAGGTTTGCTCCTAGAGTGTTGGATGAGATTCTTTGAAATATTTATTGCACTTATGTTGTGTTGGATGAGATTCTTTGAAATATTTATTGCACTTATGTTGTCATATTTGATGGTAATGTGACCAATAACTTTGCCATAATCCTTGAATTGTTATTTCATCCAAAGAACCCAGGTGCAACAATAACCCACCGCCACATGTTTTACTTTTGCAGTAGATAAAGCAACTGAAACTTGTTTCTCACTAAACCATGAAACTAAACATTCTCCTATAAATTGGCAAGTTCTAGAAGTTTTTTTTCTATCTGATAAGCTACTAGCATAATTTGCATTCGAATACCCTAAAAGACCAAAAGATGAATTCCTAGGATACCATAAACCTAAGTGCAATGTGTCATGTGAATACTTAAGAATCCTTTTTAACAGTATTTAAATGAGATTCCATAGGGCATGATTGAAACCTAACACACATGCATAGACTAAATATGATGTCGGATCTAGAGGCAGTAAGATAGAAAAGAGAACTAATCATACCTCTATACCTCTTTTCATCAATTAGCTTACCTGATTCAACTTTGTCTAGTTTGATGATAACACTCATTGGTGTCTTTGCTACTTTGCATCCATCCATGCCAAATTTCTTGAGTAGGTCCCTTATGTACTTAGCCTGGTTGATGAAGATGCTCTCTTTGGTTTTCTTGATTTGCAGGCCAAGAAAGAACTTGAGCTCTCCCATCATGCTCATCTAAAATTCTTTATTCATTCACTTGGCAAAATCCTTATAAAGAGATTAATTAGTAGCATCAAATAATATCATTAACATATATTTGTACAATAAGTGTGTCTTGTTTGTGCTTTTTGACAAATATAGTATTTAACATTCCCTTTTTCAAAATAATTTTGTAAAAGAAATGAGTTAAGCCTTTCATACCAAGCTCTTGAAGCTTGTTTCAAAACATATAAGGCTTTAGTTAATTTATAAACATGATTTGGAAAAATGTGAGACTCAAAACTAGGAGGTTGTTTAACATAAACTTCCTCCTTAATAAGACCATTTAAAAATGCACTTTTAACATCCATTTGAAAAAGTTTAAAGTTCATGTGACATGCATAAGCTAAGAGAATCCTAATGGCCTCTAATCTTACTATGGGAGCATAGATTTATTCATAATCAATGCCTTCCTTTTGGTTGTATTCCTTTGCAACTAATCTAGCATTGTTTCTGGTAATGAAACCTTGCTCATTTAACTTATTCCTAAACACCCACTTCCATCCTACAATAGGTGTTCCTTAGGCCTATGAACAAGTTCTCATACTTTATTTCTCTCAAATTGATTGAGTTCCATTTGCATGGCAATCACCCAACATTCATCACTAAGAGTCTCATCAATTGATTTTAGCTCAAATTGAGAAACAAATGCAAGATTGTTGTTTAATGCATGAAGTTGAGATCTATTACTTACTCCCTTGGATATATCACTAATAATTAGATCCTTTGGGTGATGTTTGGAGAATCTCTAATCCTTAGGAAGATCTTAAGTTAGAATTTTTGTATGTTGTTATTGGGATTCCTTTTTTTCTCTCGATGACTTGTTTTCATTAAGGCCTATAACCATTTCTCTTCAAGTTGACTTTAACTCCATTTTTTAAAGTCACCTGCAAGATTATCAATAAAAGAACATTTCCTAAGATTAAGTTTACTAGATTCATCAAATATAATGTTGATTGATTCCTCAATAACCAATTACTTTTATTGAATGCCCTGTAGGCTTTACTAGTGGTGGAATAACCCAGAAAATACCTTCATTTATCTTAGAATCAAATTTTCCAAGGTTGTTCTTAGTATTTAAGATGTAGCATTTGCACCCAAAAACTCTTAGGTATGATAACTTAGGTTTTCTACCATTCCAAAGCTCATAAGATATTTATTGAGAATAGGTCATTTGAAAACACGATTAGCAATATAATAAAAAGTATTGATGGCTTCAACCTAAAGTTAATTAGGCAAGGAGTACTCATTAAGCATGGTTCTAGCCATCTCTACCAGTGTTCTATTTTTCCTCTATACAACACCATTTTATTGTAGTGTTCTAGGAGTTGAAAAGTTATGAGAAATCTTATTTTTTAGGCAATAAGTTTCAAAAGATTCATTTTAAAATTCTTTTTCATGGTCACTCCTTATACAAGAAATGAAGTAACCGTTTTCATTTTGAACTCTTTTGTAAAACTTTTAAAATCATCAAAAGTGACATTCTTGTTAGCTAAAAGGGATACCCAAGTAAACCTAGAGTAATCATCAATTAAAACAAATGCATAACACTTTCCATCTAAACTAGCACTCCTAATAGGTCCAAACAAGTCTATATAGATAAGTTGAAGAGGTCTAGATGTACTTACAACATTCTTTGCTTTGAATAAAGATAGATGTTGCTTCCCCATTTGGCATGGTCCATATGTCTTGTCCTTTGAAAATTTTAGCTTGGAAGTCCTTTCACTAGCTCTCCTTTAGATAGGCTTTGTAGGAGCTCTATGCTAGCATGACCAAGTCTTCTATGCCAAAGCCAAGCGTCATTGCTAAGGGACACAAGACACTTAAAAGATTGGTTAGCCAAATTGTCTAAGTCAATTAAGTAGGTATTGCCCTCTTTTCACCCTTAAAGATTACCTTTTTTTTTTTCCACCAAAGTGGTAACTCAGCACTCTCTAGGGTCAAAGGTGACTTTGTTACCTTTATCATATAATTGACTTACGCTAAGCAAATTGTGTTGTAAACAATCTAGTAGAAGAACATTATTTCAATGCCAATTGTCTTACCCTTGGCACTGTTCTCAAAAGTGACACTGCCACTTTTCTTATCTTTTATGGCTATGAATAGCTTTTTGTTGCCCATCATATGCTTTGAACACCCATTATCTACATGTCAATCAATGTCTTCATTGGTGGCTATCATACACTCCTACACAATATAAACAAATCACTTTTGTTAAGTATACTTGGTTCTTTGTGGGTTAGGCCTAGAAGGGTCCTCTAATTTGAGGTGAGCCTTCCTTATATAACAAAAGATGTTTATATGATCAAACTTTATGTAATAATGATGTTAGAGTTTAAACTTGTCAGTCTTCCTCCTATGCATAGCTTTAGTATGAGTAGGGGTCCTTCTCATACTATGATGATGTGAGTGTGAGCATATGCATGAATGATTAGGAGTATAAGATAACTTTTTATGTGTGTTAGGGTGAGCTTGTTTCTTAGTTTAGATTAATGCATTATTAGCCTTTTTAGGCTTAGGCTTTGAGCCTTAATGTGTCTTTCCCTTACCCTTAGGCATTGGTGGCTTAGTGCTATAAGCACTCTTCCTTCCAACTACCTTAATACTAGATGTTTAAGGTGTTGAAGCTCTAATGAAAGTAGTGGGAGGGGGAGTAGATGATGAGGAGGCTCCATTGAAGCCAAGTCTATGTATTATTAGGGGAGGTCTTTGAGATACAATTAATGTATCTAAAGTTTCCTTCCTTTTGTGAAACTTAGAAATAGAATTTCTAAGCTCAACTTCCTCTCCTTTTAAGGTATCATTTTCCTTTCTCAATGAGTGTAAAGAAGAATAAGATTTAGTAAGACTTTCAATAGATTTTTTGAGTTCATTTGAAGTCCTCAACTCACTTACAAGCTCGTTTAATGAATTAAACTCATTTTTCAGTTTTGAGCATTTCTTTTTGTAAGTGTTCATTTGTGACTTATATTTGTCATATCTCAAAGTAAGAGCTTCTAAGACCTCATCATCTAATGCATCATAATTTTCACAAGAATGGGGTGAAGAACTTACCTCATTAGAAGAGTCATCTTGTGCCATGAAACATAGATTTGCTACTTCCCCATCTTCATCCTCCTCACTAGAGCTATCATCCCTAGTAGCTTTAAAGTTTTTTTTCTTTTCTTTGTCCCCTTTCTTTCTTTCTTTTTTCCAGCTTAGGGCAATCATACTTGATGTGGCCTTATTTGCCACACTCATAGCATGTTACTTTACTCTTCTTTTCCTTGAGATTAGGATAAGCCTTCTTGAAGTTCCTTCTATCTTTTCTTCTGTTTATAAACTCTTTGATTCTTCTAGAAAACACGGTTAGCTCCTTCTCTTCTTTTTCACTATCATCATCACTTGAGACGACCTCTACTTCTTTGTCTTTGGATGAGGATTTGAGAGCTAAAATCTTCTTCTCTGTTTTATTTTTCTTGTCCCTTTGCCCTCTCATCTTCTTCATCTCCTCATCTTTTTTAAGGTTAGCTCATGAGTGAGAAGCTTGCCTATGAGGACATCTGTTGGCACTTTTCCAATTTATGGATTTGACTATTATATACTACATATCCTAGCACAAAACTTTTCAATAGGTAAGGATTTAAGTATTTTGGTGTTTACCTTATGATTGGTGAGTATTCTTTTGAATTTCTTCATGTTTTGTGATAATGGATAGAAGTTTATTCATCATATCAACGATACTTTCGTTGTCTTTCATCATGAATAGCTTTCATTTTGTCACACACATCTCTAATCCATTAAATTTCACTAAGGTTGTGCCTTCATGGTAATTCTCCAAAGCATTCCAAATTTCATAAGTTGTGACGCAATATTGAACTCTTCCTATTTCTTCTCTTAATAAAGAACTAAAAATAATTATCATTGCCCTTTTGTTTCTTCCATTTGATCTTTGATGAGCTTCCACCTATTCTTTCTTTGGGATTAACTCTTCACTTCCATCAACCACCTTAGTAGGAGGTTTCCTTTCTTTTGCCACAATATCCCAAAGGTCCACCATATCACTATCCAAATGTATCTACATTTTATACTTCCAATACATATAGTCAAATCCATCAAAGTATGGCTTGAGATGGGTATGGATTCCTTCTTGTGCCATATGTCTTTGCTCACTCAATTAAGAGTTTTAATGAGAACTTGGCTCTGATACCACTTATTGGCCCTTGAACACCAAGAAGGAGGGGTTGAATTGGTGAGAATTTAAAAATTTTGGAGGGAAAATAATGAATTTAGAGATTGAAGGAGAAGGTGAAAAAATGAACACACAACGTTTTATAGTGGTCTGGTGTTAATGAACCTTATATTCACTCCTCAATTCTTCACAATTGAGTGTTCTACTATCACTAAATGGTGTTTTCAAGCTCACATCAAACTTGTACACTTTGTGTTTTATGGCTCACATATATCCTTACAACTTGTGTTTTAAGGCTCAAACAAGGAAACCTCTCAAGTGTTTTTCCAAAGGCTCATAATTAACCTATACAAGAGTTTTACAACTAAGCTAACTCTTAAACCCAATAACAATGGTGTTTAATGCTTACACCCAATAATATCAATTAACATAAAAGAATTTAAGGTTGAGAAACAAAATTATAAGAGTTTGGTTATATTAAATATTATTTTGTTGCATTCATATGTATTTGGTGTAGTATTATAGGCAATAACCACCAAAGAGATGTTATAAATAAAGGCAATAACCACCAAAGAGATGTTATAAATAAACTATGTCTAAATCTCTAAGGCAAGCTAAGCATATTTTGAATTAAATATTTGTCAAACTGATTTCATCGTCGTCACTGGAATGTCGTAGTCTCGAATTGCCATTTTGCGCTAAAAAGGTTGAGATCACAGTGGAGAACTCTGTTTGTATTTAACGACTAGTTCACGTGACATGTTGTTATTGGTCTTCTATGAAAAATATTCATTGTGTTCATCCAATAAACCAAAAGTCGCGGTTGCGATTCACGTTCGTCTTTGACGCAACTGGCATTGCAAATTCTTTTGTTTGATAAGGAGAAAATGTTTCAACAGGTCACGTCTTGAAAGTTATTTCACCCTCGCGAATTTCGATATGTCAACGATTATCTAAGACACTTGGCAAGCTTTGATTGTGAACTTGTTTCCCTCCAATTAACTGAAAAGTCAATGTCGCGACTAGCAATGCGATGGTCACCATGAATTCGACTATCTAAATATCATGTCATTCTTGGCAAGGTCATAACTATAATTTGCTCTGCAAATCTGTTTGGTTCAAGTTCATCTATTTCTGTTACAATATTGCAGTTGCGATTGTTGGCCCTAGTGCACCAAGAAGGGGGGGTTGAATTGGTGGGAAATTTGAACTTTTAATTTTGGAGGAAACACAGAAGAATGAAAGATTAGAGAAAGGGTAGAAGAAGAATGAACACAAGAGTTTTATAGTGGTTTGGGTATTAACCAACCCTACGTCCACTCCTCAATTCACCAATTGGGTATTTCACTCAATCACTAGTGTTTTACAAGCTCACACTCAACTTAGTGTTTAGGCTCACACTAAACCTTACAACTTGTGTTTCACAGGCTCACACAAAAAACCTTTTACGAGTGTTTTCAAGGCTCACACTAAAACCTATCACAATATGTGTTTTATGGCTCACACAAAACCTATGTGTTTTAAGGCTCACACAACAACCCCTCTATAGTGTGTTAACAGGCTCACACTACAACCTTTACCATGTGGTGTTTAATGCTCACACCCAACACTTTTAATCTTACAAGAATTAAAAGAAAATGAGTAGCAAAGGATTGACAGCTTTTTCACTTGTAATAAAATTCTTCACCTTTGCTATTAATGCTTGGTGGAGTATTTATACCCAAATTCCACCAAAGAAACTAATGGCTAGTTTATAACGGCTAGTTCATAACGGTTAGTTTTATAACGGCTAGTTTATAATGGCTAGTTTTATAACAACTAGTTTATAACGACTAGTTTTCAATAGTGCTTTAGGAAAATATAGTTGTTGTGTTTCTTCAGCCAGCATAAGTCGCGATTGCTAATTCATTTGTGTAGACCGCGATTCTAACTGAGAATCAGTCTGTCAAAATTTGCAATTTTTACTTCTCAAATCGCGGTCGCTACCAACATGTAGCCTTTGCGATTTTTGACTTCCAACGGCTTCCTAAGACACTTGTCAAGCTCTGATTGTGGACATCTTTCCATTGTGAAGCTTTTTGTAATTCACGGTCTCGACTCCGACGCGACACAGACCGTGAATTCGTCTGTCATTTTTTGTTTACTTTGTTTTGCTTGTTTGCGGCCGAGAATGACTCCATGATTTAGCCTGTCTAATTTTTGGCAAGTCTTCTCAAGATTCGCGGTCGCGAATCCTTGATTGCAGTTGCGAGACACTTTGGAGTTAAAAAGATTTTCTTCTAACTTAACTAGAGAGACTTATTTTTCTATAAAATCAACACTTGAATAAAACATTAGTAATGATCAATCTCCTTTGTCAAGATCAAAAGAGGCTCTAGACTTAGGATTAACCATCCTAGTCCAACAACCCAAAAGATAGGTATAAAACAAGATTCACCATTCCTTTCTAC
>CATIWR010322199.1:0-20435 GCA_949677035.1 Omphalea diandra | reverse complement strand
CTTGCAAATATTTTCACTAAACCTCTAAATGAAGAAAGGATGAACTTTATTAAGAGAGAATTGAGAATGCTTGATGGAAGCTCCCTAAAGTGAAAATTTTTGATCTTATGTGAAATATTGCTATATGTATTGAAATTTGTTGATTTGTGATATTTATGGGTGATAGAGTTAAGTGGATCACAATGTTTTTAAAATTCAACTATCTTTCATTGATGACTCATAATTCGTGGTCGCTATTCCTTCATCATGGTCGCGAATTACAAGTTAATTTCACTCGGTTGTCAAACATCAATTTGCAGTCTCGAAATTTCCTCTCCATCTCGAATTTTGCCTGATTTTCAAAATTTTGACCGTTAAGGTGCATATTCCTGAGGAAAATTTATTCGTTACTCACATTTTCCAGAATTCGCGGTCACAACTTGAAAAATCGCGGATGCGAATTTGGGTAACCACCTGCCATTTATGAGATTTGATGGCCAACCGTTTCCAACCCTTCATAACTTTTCTTCTAGCCATTTCTAGTCGTTGATATGCCTCTTCAAAGGCTATATAAACCTTTCAAACAATATTTTTTCCTCACTTCATTTCTATTATCAAACATTAAAACTCTTCTAGCATCAATCTTCTTCCAACTTTCTCTCTAGATTGCAATGGCCCCTAAGAAAATTTCTAGAGCAGATAAGGGCAAAGTAGTGGCTCAATCCTCCGGCCCCCCTGTCATTCAACAAATGAAAGGTGTAACCAAAGAGGAGAAGGAAAGGTACAAGGCCAACACTTCTAAAATAATTCTTCCTAACAAAATTCCTTCATCCTTTCTCTTGGAGACACTCGACATCAATAATGAAGTGTGAGCGTTCCTGTTTAATCTTGGATGGAATGAGTTCATCTTTCGAGATTAACCCGACTACGAGGAGGTGGTGTGCGAATTCATGTGCAATGTCTAATTAAGCTGAAAAGTTGAATCTCTCGCAGGTCAATACAGGTTAGTATTTTGGGCATTTGGTGACCTTTTTTATATAACATTTGACCAAATTTCATCCTTTTTTAACTTACAAGTCAAAGAACACATACCTTTCATCATTTTCGCACTTGACGTCATCTACTTTGAATTTTGGTTGGAGATCTCTATTGAAACCAAACACCACCCTCGCTCCTCACTAGCCAAACACATAAAATCTTTACCCTTTTAGATCCTTCATCGCATCATTACTTTCTCGATCAATGCAAGAGGTAATGGCAATGAGAAGGTGTCCTAAAAAGACTTGGCATTTTTTTTTGCCTTGTCAAAAATAAACCAATCCAAACCGGTTGATACCTTATGGATCAACTTATTCACATGAGTACAAAGCCAAAAAGCCAATTTCTCTTACCTTTCTACATTACTGCCATCTGCAGATATGTTAGAGCACTTGGTGAGGAAAAAGAAAAATTCCTCACCAAGAAGTTCCTTCCATCCCAAAACTTCCTAGACCTTACCTACTTGATCAATGCCAAAGCCATACACTCGGATACTTACGCTTATACCTTCGGTGCTTTCGGTGCAAAGCGGATGGAGAGTTCACAAGCCTCTAAGAGGAAGAGGCTTCACATAGAAGAAGGCATAAGTGCTATTCCTCCTCCTCCTCCTAAACTAAAGTCCAAGTTGTCTCTTACCACCATCAACAACAAATTGGACAAACTGATGAGGATGATGAAGAGAAGGTTCCTTTTCCTTTTCATACCTTCACAGTGATATGGTGGATCTTCAAGAGAAACTAAGAGTTCCTCCTTGCCACCTTCCGGACTTCACTGAGTTTGATGACACTCAAGATGAGGATGGCAATGAAGATGTTAAGGTTAGGGATGAAGCTGAGGGAGCCACACAATAGCAAGTAGCAAACTCTTCTGAAGATGATGATGATTCTCCCAGTTTCTAGCTTAGGAATCTATTTTTCTTGTTTTCTAGTTCTTTGTTTAGTTTATTTTTTTATTTATTTTTAACTATGTGTGATCCTACAATTATCAATAAATAAAGTGTATTTTTCTTACAAATACTTGCTTTATGTGATTGATACAACTTCTTTATGGTTTACTCTCTTATGATTGCTCCTAATCCATACTTATGCTTATTCACATTCTCCTCTAACACCTTTTTTTTTTAATCTTGTCAAAGAAGGAGAGATAGACACTAAGAAAAATCTAAGTTTAAAGACTAAGGGGGAGTAAGTGAAAATAACTTACAACCATCACATAAGTTGAAGGGGAGCTTCATACTATCACACTTAGGATTTTTAAGGCACTTCTCTTAAATTAATTGATTGTCACATTTAAAATTTCATCTTGAGTGTTCATTAATTCTATAAGTATACTTAACTTCATGTTTCTTCATCTATCTTTTAATTTTGAATCAATCTAAGTTGTCAAAATCAAAAAGGGGGAGATTGTTAGACTATGAGGATTAATCCTAAGTCTAAGAACTCTTTTGATCTTGACAAAGGAGATTGATCATTATTAATGGATTATTTAAGTGTTCTTTTACAAAAATTAGTAGGATCTTCAAGTGAAGATGGATGAAGCTCTTAAACTCCAAGTTGACTTTTAAATCACGAAAGCAATCTCAGATTCATGACTGCGATACATGAGAAGACTTACTAGAAATCAGATAGGCAAAATTGCGGAGCCATTCTCGGCTGCGACTCACCCAAAAGAAGGAGTCCAAAAATGACAGATTGATTCGCGGTCTATGTCACGTCATAGTTGCGACTGCGATTTTCAAAAAACCTTAAGAGGGAAACAAGTCCACAACCAGAGCTTGACAAATGTCCCAGGTGACCGTTGAGAAACAAAAATCATGAAGGCAACTTGTTGGTAACGACTACGATTTGTGAAGTGGAAGATGCAATTTTTGACAGAAGAATTTGCATCCTAAGTCACGGCTTGTACAAATAAATTCACGACCACTACTTTTGTTAGCAGAAAAAACTCAATGACTATATTTTCCTAATGAACTAATGGTAAGAAGACACATAGACTAGTTGTTAGACACAATCAGATTTTTTCGCCATAAATTTTGGCTCCCATATGAAAATTTGGAATTCGCGACTGCGAATGAGCAGTAGAGACTGCGACTTCAGCCTGACAAGCAATTAATGCAAAATCTATCTAGCATACCTTGAAGATTTTATACCAGTTTTATTGCAATATCTCTTTGGTGGGTAGATGCTATAAATACCTCACCAAAGAGATGTAAATAAAAGAGAATTAATAACTTTGTAACCAAACTCTTGCAATTTTGTTACTCAATCTTTTCTATTCTTTTAGACATTATTTGGTGTGAACATAAACACCATTTGTAAAGGTTGTAGTGTGAGCCTATAAAAACACTAAGAGAGGTTGTTGTGTGAGTCTGTAAAAACACAAGTGTAAAGCTTATTGTGTGAGCCTCAAAAACACAAGTGTAAAGGTTATTGTGTGAGCCTTCAAAACACAAGCGCAAAAGTTTGGTGTGAGCTTGAAAACACCATTGGTAAATAGTGAAACACCCAATTGGTGAGAATTGGGGAGTAGACGTAGGGTAAATTATACTCGAACCACTATAGATCATGTATCTACTTTCTACTTACTCTTTTCCCTATCTTCTTGTTTTGATTTTTATACACCAATTCAACTCCCCCTTCTTGGTGCTTAGGGCCAACAATATATATATATATATATATATATATATATATATATATATATAAAAGATTTCCTTTTAAAATGAAGTGAAACACTGAATAGGTGATAAAAATTATAAAATCCTTGATAGCTCAACAACAAACAATGTTGATCACCAATCCAGTTGGTGATGAACAATAAGAAAATTATGAAGTAGTGGGAGCATATTATCTCATTATAAAAGATGTTGATCAAGATGAGCCATCGGTGGAAGAAAATGTTGAAGAGGCCCCACCTACTTTCGAAGAAGGAGACAAGGCTATAGTGGGTGAACTAAAATAGATCAATCTTAGGATACAAGAAGATCTATGACCTGTATTTCTAAGCATAAGTTTATCTGCTAAAAATGAAGGGGCTTATGTAAAATTGCTCAAGGAGTATCATGATGTCTTTTCCTAGTCATGTAAGGAAATGCCTGGGTTAGATCTAAAAGTTGCAATTCATTACTCTATAATAAAGGAAAGGGATAAGACATATCAAGCAAGCACAAAAGCTTTTTTTGACCTGAGTTGATTTCACTAATTGAAGCGGAGGTCAATAAGCTAGTTGAAGCTAGTTTTATTCGTGAGGTCCAATATCCAACTTTGATTTCAAACATAGTACTAGTTAGAAAATAGAATTGGAAAATAAGGATATGTATTATTTTTGAAATCTTAATAATGCTTATCTAAAAGATAACTTCCTACTTCCCATTATTGAGATTATGATTAATGTTACCATCGGGTATGTCAGGTTATCATTTTTGGATAGATTCCCTTACTATAATCAAATCTTCATGGCATTAAAAGATGTAAATGCCATAACATTTAGAACACCAAAAGGAATATACTATTATAAAGTTATGCCTTTTGGATTGAAAAATGCTAGAGTACTTATCTAAGGGTAATGCAAAAGATCTTTGATGATATACTTTATAAAAATATCGAATGCTATGTTGATGGCTTAGTTGTATAGTCCAAAGAAGTAGTTAACCATCTTTATTATATATGATAAGTCTTTAAACGTTTAAGAAAGTTCAAGCTCAAAATGAACCTTTTAAAGTGTGCTTTTATGGTCTTTTTAAGAAAATTCTTAAGCTTTATTATATGACATAAAGACATTAAAGTTAATTAATCAAAAATTGATGCCATCCTTAAAATGATTGAGCCAAGAAACATCCATGAGGTTAAAAGTTTATAAAAGAGGTTGGCCTCTATTAGAAGATTCATCTCTAATCTAGTAGGAAGGTGTTAATCATTTAGTCGTTTGAAGAAGAAAGATATCCCTTTTATATGGGATGAAACATATAGTAATGCTTTCAAGTGGATTAAAGAATATTCATTAAGTCCACCGCTCCTAAAGGCACTAATTCAAGGATGACCTCTAATTTTATATATTGCCACCCAAGAATGTTCTTTAAGAGTTTTACTTGCTCAACAAAAAGATGAAGGGAAACAACATGCACTCTATTACCTTAGTAGAATGACAAATGGAGTATAGTTGAACTATACTTCCATTGAAAATATGTGTTTAGCCTTGATGTTTGCCATTAAAAAGTTAAGACATTACTTTTAGGCTCACTCAATTTACTTGATTTTGTCGGCTAATCCAATCAAGTATATTATGTCAAGACTAGTCCTATCTGGTAGATTAGCCAAATGGGCATTTTTACTTCAAGAATTTAAAATAAATTATGTGCTATACAAAATAATCAAAAGGCAAGCTCTAGCCGACTTCCTGGTGGATCATCTAATTCCTGATGTTTGAGAATTCTTTAAAGATCATCTCGACGACAAGTTTTCTTTATTGAAACTTTATGGCCTTGGATAATGTTCTTTGATGGCACTACTAAATGTGATGGTGGTGATGATGGAGTTATATTCACCAATCCTGAAGGAGACGTGCTACCATGTGCATTCAAACTTACTAAGTTATGTTCAAATAATATAAAAAAGTACCAAGCTTTGATCTTTAGCCTTGAAATGGTAGTAGATATGTATATTCCATTTCTTAAGATATTTGGTGATTAAAAATTAATTATCAATAAGCTTATCTCACTATATAAAGTAAAGAAGGTGGAAATTATGCCATATTTCAAGTATGTAACAATTCTCAGTGTATCATTGGATAAGGTGATAATTGAGTATGCACCTTAAAAAGAGAATCAACAAGCTGATGCATTAGTAAACTTGGTATCAACACTGGCACTACTTGATTTAAAAATTAAAGTGTCATTATGTCAATGATGGGTTGTTTCATGCAAATTAGAGGATAAATAAGAGGTACATGTTATCTCTATTCATAAAGTTAAAGAGGAAGATTGGAGACAACCACTTATCGACTACTTAGAACATGGGAGGTTACTTGATATCCTACAACATAAAACATAAATAAGGCATTGAGCTCCTTGATTCATATTCTATTAAGGTGTACTTTAACATCATTCTTTTGATGGGGTCTTATTGTGATGCCTTGAAAAAAGAGAAGCATCTAAGACAATACAAGAAACACATATAGGGATAAGTGGTGCTCATAATTCAAAACTAAAACTTCATTTTCAAATTAAGAGGATGGGATATTACTGGGATACAATATTAAAAGATTACATAAACTATGTTAAAAGATGCCAAGAGTTTCAGTTTCATGCAAACTTGATTCGCTAACCTTTTGAACCACTCCATTTGACAGTTGCATCATGACCATTTAATGCCTAGGGACTTGATGTTATTTGGCCTTTACCAAAAAGTTTTAGCATGGGCATTACACATCTTGGCTATAATTGATTACTTTTTGAAATTAGTTGAAGCTACTCCATATAAAGAAATCAAGAATAAAACTATTGCGCATGCCATTCAAATGCATATCATTTATCAGTATGGTGTGCCTCGTTATATTATAACTGATAATGGAAAATAGCTTCATAATAAGGAGATGGATAAGCTGTATAAGCACTTTGATTTCAAGTAACACTTTTTATCCATGTATGATGCCCGAACTAATGGACTTGTAGAAGTTTTCAATTATGCAACATCCTAAAAAAGATTATTAGTTGACCAAAAAGGGATTGACATAAAAAATATGTGTACATATCGTACTACATACCGTACACTAACATAAGCCATTCCATATTCACTAGTGTATTGTGTAAAAGTTGTACTTCCATTAGAGCAACTAATTCTATCCTTAAAAATTATTGTTCAACAAGGACTTACAAATGAAGATAATGTCTATCTACATCTTGAGGTGTTGGAAGCTCTTGATGGGAAATGACTTAAAACATAATAAAGCTTATAGTGTTATCCAGCTCAACTATCTAAGTCCTTCAATTAAAAGGTGCAACCTTGATCATTTCAAGTGGGTGATCTGGTTCTTGTAATTAGAAGACCTATAATCATGTCAAGACGTATGGGTAATAAGTTCACTTCTAATTAGGATGGCCCTTAATGCTCACAACCTTAAAAGTGTTGGGGCGTATAAGGTTAGTGTTTCCACATAGAAGAATAAATGTACATAACTAGTAAGAAATTAAAGCAACCAAATACACTTATTCTTATAAACTACGGTCCTCTATGCCAAGTGTTATGAAAGGTTTTTGCCATCTCTAATCATAAGGTAATGGTATGCCAATGACATTAATCAAGTTAAAAATATTTTTAGGCTTATTGGTTCACTTTGCAAAATATTTTTTCAATGGCTTAACATATCTATTGTCATTATGGAAGCAAAAATATACCTAACTTTCATTAATCATCTCAAAATCATCGCCAACCCTATGAGAATGCCTAAATGCATGATATAAATATTGGTAGTTGCATAGCAAATAAGGTCAACCTTTCTTATCAACTTTTATGAGTTCTTTAGTAGAGGGGATCACTTCATCATAAAACAAGCCCACAGTTAAAAGGCCACCAAGTACATTTAATTCCCATAATGAAAAGGATTCTTCATCGATAAATAGGTAAATGGTGTTAGTTGTTGGACTCCATTGTTCGCAAAAGATTCTACCATGTTCATCGATTTATTATAAGTAAAGAGCGAGATAAATAAAGCATTATAAAAGCCAACTATGGTGAGAACTTCCTTATTCTTTTGAAGCACATCTTTAAGCTATTCCTAATAACATTTGATGTAAGCAAATTCTCTATTAAATTTAGTGGAGGAAGACCAAGAAATTTCTTTATTAATGATTCATCAAGCTAACAATGTCATATTATTAGCACACACTTTAAAAGAATGAAAAATATATCTCAATTATAAACTTAGATGATTAATAGTACTGTTGCCAATTAGATCAAAGAACAAGTATGAAACTTCTATTATCCATTAGTTAGATGCATTAGCTCTTTTGGAATATTCCATGGTGAAGCAAGAAGTCCAATAGTAGGCATTGAGTCCATAAACTAGTGTATGAGCTCATTCTATTGGAATCATCATTAAGGATTCTTATATCAGATTATTAATGAACATCCAAAAAGTCATAGATGCGAAACATCCTTACCAAATTTGAAGAATTTGCAAGTATGTTTGACTGAATCAATCAAGAAATTAAAGAAAGTAAAAGCTATAAAAAAGGCCAAAAAGGTTGAAATTACTAAATAAACTTGACTTGCTAAATAATTAAAAAAAACAAAGTAGAAAATCAAACCATTTTTGCCATGTAAAAGCAAAGGAAAAATTTGAAAAAGCAGTCTTTAAGTGGAAGCAAGCTAGAAAGTCAAAACAATCTTCAAGAAGATATCAAAAGAAAATTAAAAGCAAAAGCAAAGTAGAAATTTCAAAATAGTTGTCTCTATGTGGAAGCAAATAAGTGTCTTGAGATAGTTAAGGAAATTGCACATCGATTTAGCTAACAAAAATCAAGGAGTGCACAAGTAGACTTGATTTCTGTTATAACTAAGGAATTCAAATAAGAGAAAATCAAAGGAGGCACAATCAATAAGTCAAATAAGAAAATCACAAGTCAACCTAGATGATGAAAGCCAAAGAGTTCAAGTTGATTTGGCAACTCAAAAATCTAGAAAGTCATAATAAAAAAAACCACCAAATTGAAGATCACAAGTCGATTGTTGAAGAGTTCAAGTCAATTTGACAACTCAAAAGGCTAAGGTGTAAAGATCACAAATCAAGATGGTGATGCCAAAAGGAAATCAACATGAAAAAAAAGGGTTTATTAGAAAAAATTCTTTCTTTGTCAAATTTTAATTAAAAAATTGAAAAAGATGAAGTATGAAAACAATTAAAAAAAACAATTTCCTTTGCCAATTGCCATAAAAAAAAATTTGTAACAAAAAAAAAGTGGGCTAAACCAAAAAAATCTACAAAAAAAGGGCTAACCAAAAAACAAAGGAAATAAAAAATTTGCAATAAAAAAGAAGGGTTGAATGAAAAAAAAAGGAGAGAAGGAATCGTTGCACAAAGTGGCTGTAGCAATATAAAGCCAAGCATTCAATACATGTACATATGAATTACTAGGTTCATGTGAGCAACAACACAAACAAAGAAAAACAGTGGCCATTAATGAAAAAGAGACAAGAAAAACTACCCACCTACCACGACTTAAAGAATGTATAATACATAAAGGACACTACAAAGCTTATATATATAGATCTGCATTCCTAAAATTTAGTCCAAGTAAAATAAAGATTCCAAAATCATATTTAAATAGGAATTCTTATTTAAAAGGGTTGGACACTAAATCGTATGAGCTTTTAATTTGATTAGTTAGGCTTATTCATGTCAATTAACAAAACATGAGTATGGTTCTATTGGATTTCAATATAAAATTTATCAAAGACCAAAGTTCATGTTACTAATAATATGGATTTAGACAAAAAGAAGTCTACACTAAAAATTTCAAGACATATTCACTTTAGTAAAATTATGTGTCAATAAATCTTGAGGAAGCATTTATAGATATGAAAATTTTTAACCAATAAAAATAGATGTTTTAGTTTATTCAAAATATAATTAGATTTAATTAGATTTATTTAAATTAAATTAATATTATCGACCCATCAATTATTTGTCTATTTTAATTTAATTATATTTAAATTAAATTAACTATATCTAATTAAATTATTTAGGACCCACACACATGGCTCATCAAAAAAAGCTTTGTGGCCTAAATGATGCAATAAGAACTATTGATCATAAGCCAAATGGACCAATCAAAAGATTTTTTTGAATAGAAGATTTTGAGATAAGAACTTTATTTCTTATGTTTTATAGATAAGTGAAAGACTATTCTCAAGATCTTTATAAATAAAGAAGCTTATACACTTATGGGGATCATCTGTAAAAGGCTTCACTTTACAAATTAAAGTTTTCAAGTCTTCAAGTCTTCCAAGTCTCTAAGCTTTCAAGTTCCACAAGGTAAATCAATCTTCAATTCGAGATCAAGCCATAACATCCTCGAATCACATTTGGCACTCTTCTCTAAAATCAAACAAAAAGTTTCATCCTTGATTCAACATCAAGCCCATCCAGCCTTTGGATCTCATTCTTGTTTAAAGAGTCAAATTAAAGTATTTATTTCTCTATAAAAAATTATTGGAGATTGTAATAATCCACTTTTTTATAAATTTGATAATTTATACTTGCTTTTTCTTATCTTAATTTTTAGGCAAGGAATTCATGTGTACAAAACCATATAATTAAGTGACTTTAAATGCACTTTACTCCTTTAAAACCTTAATTCTATACCACAAAAAATCCTAATGATATAGCCTTAAATCCTTCTTTCACTTCAAAAACCCAACTAGAAAAATTCACCAAGCAATATATTTTCTCTTTCATCAAAAACATTTTTTTTGTTAAATTACCAAATCCAAATCCCACCAATAATAAACTTTCTCACTTTCGTCATTACCCTTTTTTCCCTTTCATTAAGGATTTATTGGTTCCTTTTCATCCTTACCATTAAACAAAATGGCAAGCTTGCCTTTGATAACTCTAACAATTTTATCTCCATCAATAAAGTCTAAGTCAAATACCAAAAATATTGGCCCTTCTTTCGCTCCTCTAAACAAATTGATAACATTAGCAAGGTCCCTAAATTCATCAACACCTTATATAATCTAGTTACTAATACCTGTTAAACTGAGTGGTGATGAGGCAATCCGAGAGGGGGTGAATTGGGTTGTAAGCAAAGGCTAAAAACATAGCCAAATATTGTGGAAGCAACAAATAAACAAATCGAACACAGATTTTTATAGTGGTTCGACAATGTGCCTATTCCACTTTCAAAAGTTTTCACTTAGGCCTTTTTATTCCTTTTCAGGCTTAGGAATAACTTTTCCCTTTTCAAGGTTTAAGGACAAACTTCCCTTTTTCAAGCTCAAGGACAACCTTCCCTTTTTCAAGCTCAAGGACAACCTTCCCTTTTATAGGCTTAGAAAGAACCTTCCCTTTTCCAAGCTTAAGAAGAACCAATCCTTTGGTATTTTTCTAGGCACAATACCAATCTTGACATCCACTAGCAAAGACAAATCCAAGTAGTACCTAAGCCTCTCAAATAGCTAAAAAATACACAATTATTACTCAAGAAAACCTACAATAAAAAAGAGTAATAAAAACAAATTCACTCTACCCAAACATAGAGCAACACCCAAAAAGGTTTGCATAATGAGTTACAAAGATTTACAAAGTTGTTCACATTTGTTCACAATATATCCTAACCTTTTTTAGACTTAAAAAAATGCTCCTTGTTTAACTAAGGTCCAAAACTAGCCATTGGAACATTTGGTATTATGTCTAGCATCTTTTTTGCAAAAACTAGCCATTAGAGATGGCAACACTCATTGTTCTTCATTAACCCTTATTGAACTTATAACGGTTACGTCCAATGCCTATTGAATGTCTTTTAACGCCCATTGCCTTTGACTATAATGCTTGTTGGAGAGAGAAAAATGTCTATTGTGCATTTATATAAAAGTTGAAATTTCACTCCATGCTTGTTGAAGAATTCATAATGCCCGTTGGAAACTCCTTCAGAACTTATTGAGAAGGGGTAATACCCATTTTAGTTTTCAAAAGCTTTAGCTCAAGCTTGGACACTTTTTTTGTTATGCCTGTTGTGAATACACAACATTTGTTATTAGGCCAAATCAACTTCTATTGTGAAACTTCAATGCCCATGGCTAAATCTAGCACAACTCAACCTGGAGCACTTCTCCAATGCCAGTTATAAATGGACAATGCCCATTGCAGGGTCTAAAAGACTTTGGCAAAAAAGCAACATCTAATTAACATCCATTGTTCATCCTTCAATGCCCATTAAATGGTCCAACACCCGTTGGGAGACGTTTAACGCCTATTGAACTTGCATAATACCCATTGAACTTGTTCTAGCTCTTTAACGTTCATCGAGTCTCGGGGTCACATGTTCTCCAAACATTCTCCCTCTAGCATTCAATATAATCTCTCCTTTTAATGTATGTTAAATCTATTCAGATCATCTAAAAACATTGAAGTATAAGCATTATAACTTCTCTTAGTTTTGTTATCCTTCAAAATAATAGTTTTATTATCATTTAAAATACATCATTCAAAGTATAGGAGTGAGTCTAATGCTTTAAGGTTACATGTTCTTCAAACATTCTTCCCCTATCATTCACAATAATCTCCCCCTTTTTGAATAATGACAAAATTAAGATGTTTTGATACCAAAAATATAAAACTTAAACACACAAAGGATACCAAATGTTAAAAGACAAAACTATAAATAAGATACCAACTAAAACACATACTAATCAAAATATCCACACAAGGTTTGATACTAATTATTGGAATATCCACACAAGGCTTGATACCAAGTATGTTACTTAATAAGTCACATAAGATACCAAATATTATACCACATAAGATACCAAATGTTAGATGTTAAAAACATAGATGATACCAAGTGTTAGGCTATACACATAAGTGATACCAAACACAACAATCAAATCATCTAATCAAAGCATCCAAAACTTAACCCCCTTTTTTGTTATAATGACACAAGACATAAAAATTATCTCCTTTTAAAAAATGTTCTCCCCCATTCAAACATATAAACATTCGCTTCCTAAAATCTAGACTAAGTTCCTTAAAGACAAAACAAACATGATGACTCCAAAAATACAGAATAAATAACAAAGGAAAACTCCCCTTATTTTTATGCTTTATTCCAATAAATCTTCTAAGATAGTCAAACATAAATTCAGTTGACATAACTTGGGGTTACATGTTCTCTTCACAAATTAAGGAAAGCAAGAAATGAAGGATAGTTGTTAGAGATTTCTAAAATAAAACATCATACTAATACCTATGATGGTTCATAAAATAAACCCCCTAAACAAACACATATTAAACAAAACTGTTGGCTCTAGTGCACTAAGAAGGAGGGTTGAATTGATGGAAGAATAAAAATTTTAGAGGGAAGGTTAGGAGTTTAAAGAATCTAGAAAAAGTAGAAACAATAAAGACAAGATGTTTATAATGGTTCGGGTGTTAACAAACCCTATGTCCACTCCTCAATTCTCCATAATTGGGCATTGCACTCAACTCAAAATGGCATTTCCAATCTTACACCAAACTTGTACAATTTATGTTTTATGGCTCACACACAACCCTTACACTTTGTATTTCTAGGCTCATACAAAACCTCACTCAAGTGATTTGGACAGACTCACACCTCAACCTTTACAAGAGTTTTGGAAGCTTAGACTTACTCTCAATCTAATTTCAAAGGTGTTTAATGTTAACACCAAATAATCAAGAATTCATAGAGAATAAGAAGTTATGAAGTAAATTTGTAAGAGTTTGGTTACAATAAATGAAATTCTCTTGCATTTACATCTATTTGGTTGAGTATTTATAGGTAACATCCACCAAAGAGATGTTACTAACAAACTATCCCTAAATCTCTAAGGTAAACTAGGCAGATTTTGTATTAAATGCCTGTTAGACAAAAGTCATGATCGTGACCGGCATTTGCAATCGCAATTTTCCAATTTGCATTAGAAAGCTTGAAATCATAGCAAAGAAACCTATTTTTTGTCCAATGGCTAGTCCATGTGTCAATGTGTCATTGATGCTCTAAGAAATATAGTCGTTGTGTTCATCTGTTCAACTAAAAATCATGGTTGCGATTAATGTCCTTCTTCAACGCGACTGAGACCATGAATTCCTCTATTTGGTGAGGAGAAAACACTTTTTTTAATTGCGATCGGGACAAGTGTTTCGCCCTCGTGAATTTTGATATTCCAACAATTGCTTTGGACACTTGGTAAGCTGTGGTTGCAAACTTGGTTCCCTCCTTACAACTATGAAATTCGCGGTCGTGACATAAGATATAAGCACCACTGCAAAATCCTTTGTGTGACAGTCAAGTTCCCCTTGGCTAGATTGCGGCTGCGATTTCCTCTATGAATTCTTCTGGCTTAAGTTCATCAAACCTTTAGCAAGGTCACAATTATGAGTTATAGGTTTCTAACCTCGAATTTGGATATCTTCCTTAAAGTTAGAGATTTAGTCTTCCATCCAACTTTAATGAAAATCTAACTTATACATTGTAAAAACAACACTTAAACAAAACATTAGTACCTATCAATCTTCATTGTCAAGATCAAAAGAGGCCTTTGACTTAGGTTTAAACAACCTAGTCTAACAAAAATAAAAGGAGGGAAAGAGATACATTATGGTTAATGATACCATTAAATACCAACTATTGTGTTTTTCCAAAAATACAAGTCTATTTCAAAGAAACTTCAACTCTTTTTCAAATTTTGCAACTTTACTCATAATTTTGTTCTCCATTTTTAGCATAAGGTGAGGAGCCTCCAAACCTACAAAATTAAACTTTCTTTGATACTCATTTTCTCTTGGGTCCATAGGCGTTAGCAGCATAAACTTACTCATTTCTCAACCTAACATAATAAAAGTATGCTTTATAGCCATAATTTCCATAATAAAAGCATTGACAAATAAATGTTTTCTTAAGCTCTTGTGTAGAGCATGAGTGAGGTGGCATCCTAAAAGATTGGTGTCTAACCCATGAAATAACCTATGCATTCTTACAATACTTGGTTCCATAATTAAAGACATGATTTGCCTTTGGCCTGTGAAAGTGAGGGCAAGAGCAACTATGATGATGCACATGTGATTTTTGTATATGCACCGTACAATAAGTGTGATCACGAGTAACTTTTCTTCTAGGTGTAAAGTGTATTATATTATACCTTTTTGGCATGTAAGATGCATACATAGAAGCATGATTAGCCTTTTTCTTAGGCTTTTTGGTGTATGCATATGCTACTGTTATGCTTTTAGGCTTTTCACGAACATTAGCCTTTTGGGAAGAACTTTGTCATTTAACACCTTAGAGACTAGGTGTTCTAAAAGGTGAAGCTCTAACAAACTAGGTGTTCTAAAAGGTGAAGCTCTAACAAACACACTTTTAAAAGTGGAGGAAGAGGCATGATTATATCCAATGCCATGTTTCACATCATCATCTATTTGAGAGCCCAAAAGTAAATCTAATTTTTCTTTTCCTTTAGTAAAATTTGAAAGAGAGTTTTTCAAGTCCAAAACCTCATTTTTTAAACAATCATTTTGTTTGGAAAGAATTTCATAAAAATTTTTTAGAGTTCAACTCTTCATTTTCCCTTTCCAAAGCATTAATTTTCATTTTCAAGAATTCTCATTCAAATTAATATAGGAAAAGTGTTTTTGAAAATAGTTCATCTTTTTCTTTTCTCAAATAATCAACTTCATTTAGAAGCTCATCTTTAATTTTAAAAACAGAGGAAATTTCATTTTCAACAATTCATTTTTTTCTCAAAATTTTATTTCTAGAGAAAGATTTATCCAAGTCATTATTTGTTGATTTTAGGGTCTCAATACGATTTGCTACTGTGAACATCTCATTGATATCATCATCAAATTCACATACCTCATTTGAAGAGCCCTTATTTGATTCATCCTTCATGGCTATTAGACATCCAGCTTTCACTTTCCTTTTGGCTTTCCTCTTCTTTATCTTTTTGTTGTAGGATAATTCATCATCACTTATGGATGTGGAATTCATTAAGCTCCTTCTCCTTATTTGCTCTTGAGAATAATCTTTTAGCTCCATGGACATATTGCTTCTTCTAGTATAAGTCAATCTATTTTTGAGAAAGTTTCTATAAAAAAAAGATTTAATGGTTGCCATGACCAAATCCCTTTTGCACTTAAGCTTTAAAAGAGGTTAGACTTTGATACCAAATGTTGGACTGAGTGGTGAGACAACCTAAGAAGGGAGGGGGTGAATTGGGTTGTAAAAAAAAAACCAAAAATACAACCAAATATTATGGAAGCAATAAACAGACAAATCAAACACAGATTTTTATAGTGGCTCAGTAATGTGCTTACTCCACTTCCTAAGTTTTCACTTAGGCATTTTTATTTATTTTCAGGCTAAAGAACAACCTTTCTTATTTCAAGGTTTAAGGACAACCTTCCTTTTTCTAGGCTCAAGGATAACCTTCCCTTTTATAGGCTCAGGAAGAGCCTTCTCTTTTTTTAGGCTCAGGAAGAACCTTCCTTTTTTAAGGCTAAGAAGAACCTACACCTTGGTTTTTTTAGGCATAATAACAACTTTTAGCATCCAAACAGTGTCTAAGCCACTCAAATAGGCAGTAAATACACAATTAGTGCTAAAAAAACCTACTCTTAGAAAGAGTAACAAAAATAAATTCACTCTACTCAAATACAAAGCAAT
The DNA here is from genome assembly GCA_949677035.1 of Omphalea diandra. Lineage (NCBI taxonomy): Eukaryota > Viridiplantae > Streptophyta > Magnoliopsida > Malpighiales > Euphorbiaceae > Omphalea > Omphalea diandra. The sequence goes on along the minus strand of CATIWR010322199.1, from coordinate 4,021 downwards.
ACCCAAAAAGGTTTACACAATGAGTTACAAAGATTTACAAAGTTGTTCACACTTGTTCATAATATATTCTAACCTTTTCTCTAACCTTTCTAGACTTAAAAAATGCTCCTTGTATAGCAAAACTCCAAAACTAGTCATTGGAATAGTTGATGTTATGTTTGACAACTTTTTTGCAAAACTAGCTATTAGAGATGACAATACTCATTGATCTTCATCAACCCTTGAACTTGTAATGGTTACTTTCAATGCCTATTGAATGTCTTTCAATGCTTGTTGGCTTTGACTCTAATGCCTGTTGGAGAGAGAATAATGGTTATTGTTCATTTTCAAAAAGCTTGAACTTTATTCTCTATTTTTCAAACTTTCCATAATTGCTTTCCATACCCTTTGAGCAATTCACAATGCCCATTAGAAGCTCCTTCAATGCTTGGTGAGAAGGCCAATGACCATTTCAGGTTTCAAAAGCTTTAGCTTAAGATTGGACACTTTTTCAACGCTTGTTGCTAATATGCAATGTTTGTTGCTAGGCCAGATCAACGCTCATTGTGAAACTTTAATGCCTATGGCTAGATCTAGTATAACTCAATCTGGAGCACTTCTCCAATGCTTGTTGCAAAAGGACAACACCCATTGAGAGGTCCAGAAGATTTTAACAAAAGAGCAACATTTAATCAATGTCCATTGTTCATTTTTTTTACCCGTTCAATGGTCCATTGCCCACTAGGAGATGTTCAACACCCATTGAACTTGTTCTGGCCCTTTAACATTCTTCGGGTCTTAGGGTCACATGTTCTCCAAACATGCTTCCCTGGCATTCACAACAATCTCCCATTTTAATGTTCATCAGGGCTATTCAAATCATCCAAAAACACTAAAGTATAAATATTAAAACTTCTCTTAGTTTTGTTATCCTTTAAAATAATAGTTTTGTTATCATTCAAAACACATCATTTAAAGTAGAGGAGTGAGTCCAAAGCCTTGGGGTTATATGCTCTCCAAACATTCTTTCCCTAGCATTCACAATAATGCCTACGAATAAGTTGGAGACAATCCTTTTACTTATCTCCTTCTATTCCTAAAAAATCCCATAATGATGCCACCTACCTTTAGAGGAATTCATTGTCAACTTGCTCAATACCAAACCTAACAATACATAATTCTATGTAAATGTGTGTGATGATTTTAAGGTGAAAGTTGGAGATAACAAGGGTTGTTAGTTTTTTTAAGTGAGGAAGATGGGGTATGGTAAGGATTTTTTGTTTAAGTTTAATGTGAAAGATCTTTAGGTATGAAATTAAATTTTTGTGAGTAGATTTTGGATAGTCAAGGATTAATGGATGCTGTTAAATGGTGAATGGTGTACTTTAAGTTATAGAGAGATAGAGAAAATATTATCTAAGAGGATAATTATAAAATTATAAAATTCTCAAATTTAATTTATTGACTTTTTAATTTTAATTGATAGCAAATATATTTAAAAAATATGAGAGGAAGAAGTAAACTAATAAAATTAAAATTTAAAAATATTTTTTAACATAATAAATATAGAGAAAATAGAGAATTAAATAGTATAATATAATAAAATCCAATAATCATAAATGATTAACCCTTTTAATAAAAAAAAGGATTCTTATCTTTGAATAGCTTGTAATAAAAAAAATTGATAAATATAAAATAAAATGCCATATATACTAGCATGGATAATTATAAATTTACTATGAACTATATATGTTAGTGTATGTGAGACGGAGAGAGTGTATCATAAGTGTAACATCCTCAATCTAATCTATATGCATTTCAATCGTATTATATTTGCATATATGCATAACATGACATAAGCATGACAATAACATTTACATCATTGCATTTGAAACATTTGAACATAGATATGATGTTTGCATAATTGCATAGCAAATTATCATATATGGTATACATATTATTATAACTTAAATAAAGATATCTTGGAACTTATTAAATGTATAAGGAGTAGATGGAAATTAATAGAGGGATATAGGAAATGAAAGAATGAAGAAAATGGATAACAAGAGAAAATTTTAAATTTTCAACTAATAGGAGCAAGCCACAAATATTTTCTCTTATTAGAATAAGTTGTAATTATTAATAAATTATTATAATTTAAGTTAAAAAAAGATAATAAATTATTTAGAAATATATATTTAAATAAATATATATTTTTAAAAATTTTAGCATCTAGTTTTATTTTAAAATTTGAAAAACAAATTATGCATAAAATATGTAAATAAAACAATAAAAGGTAAATCTAAAATTATATTTTTTGTTCTTTTATAATGTTAACAATATATATATATATATATATATATATATATATATATATATATATATATATAAGAAATTGCCTACTTGGATGAACCTTGTCATTCATCTAAAAGTAGCCATAATTTTGTCCTTTTATGTGACTATCTATTAACTAATTAATATGATGCATTTAGTAATTTTACTCTTGTGGGATAATATATGTATGAAAGATGTATTAAAATACTTTGTTACTCACTCACAAACTAGTAGTAATAGTTTCCTTGGCCAAATGATAACTATTATTATTATTATTATTATTATATTCTTCATTTATATGGATAGTTGATATATGACCAAATGATAACCATAATTATTGTTATTATTTTATATTATTTGTTTATATTAATAATTGATATACTGTGTGTGTCTCTATATATATATATATATATATTGTTTTTTTAAAAGCATAATAATCAATTCTTTTATATTATATTCAGTTCAAAACTTATTGGGAAAAAGTCATTGGACTTTATATTTAAATTACTTCTTACTATACATGAGTGGTAGGTGCAAGCAATGGTTCCTTTATGACTACACATTTGTCCTTGCCTTCATATTAGAATATAACAAGAATAACGAGAGTTATATATATATATACACACACACACACACACTTAATATTAAAATTATGTACCTCTTCCACATGAAACTTTATAATATCGAACCACTTAATTTTTACAATTATAAGTAGTTAATAAATGCTAGGTTTTTGTTCTATTATTATCATTATTATTTTAGATAATACTAACTAGATTTACTGTAAATTATTATTATTAATTACGCTAAGTTGGATTTTAATACTATATAATAATATGTTATAATAGTTATTTTATTATTATTATTATTGATATATTTTTGAACTTGAATAAAAGTGTTAAAAATTAAAGTGATTTCTTAAAATATTAATTTTTAATTTATCTACAACTTCAAACTTCCTTTTAATTGGTCGTCTGGTCTTATTATTTTTTTAGAGAATTTGGATAATTGTTGACTTAGTTAAGCATGTATGTCTTATGTTTGGATTTAACTTCAGTTATAAACTACTTGAATTAGTTTTTATTGTGTTGTTTTAGGTGAGTGGTAACTATAGTACACGACATATGTTTTTGTTCCTCTTTAAAACTTCTTGGCATAAAAATATTTAAAGATTTGAGGAAAGCTTTTTGAATATATTTTAATAAATGCTTTCAAATTGATTTTATCGATTGTTTATACTTAATTATAAATTGTTGAATTAAATGTTAGTTAAATATTCTATGCATTTAGATTTCATAGGCTTTTGAGAACAGTCCTTTTAATTATTTAAAAATTCCATCTATTATTCTAAATTTATAGTTGTTGTTTATAAATTTTAAATGATTTTTATTATGCATGATTCAATTTATTGATTCTAAAATATTTAAATTTTGAATTGATGCTATCTGATTTTTAGTGTTTCACCATTTATATTATTGCTACTGAGATCTAAACTTTTGTGAATTATATTCTAAATTATATTATGATACCTATTGAATGAATTTTGATTTTTAAACTGATATTTAGTATTCAGTTAAATTTAATTGATTATTTGTTATCTAGGCCTCGCATGTCATGGTCATAGCATTACATTATTTGTTGTTATGAATCATAATTCATTAAGTATTGCATACGTGTGTGTGTATATATATATATATATATATATATA